>CAUYRT010032219.1:0-28786 GCA_963574885.1 Lepilemur ruficaudatus | reverse complement strand
GTGCTGCATACATAGTAAAAAAAAAGCAGTATAGTAGCAAAAATTTAGGATGGTATTTATAGCATAAAGTTATTAAAAATGAATATATAAGGTATTTATCTGATGTATTTCAGGTTAATTGAAGAAAACCAATAAAGATTTCCATTTTTTAAAGAAAAGATTTGTTATGATATCAAAAATATAAATAAGTATCAAAAGATATTTCCACAAAATAAAATAGTTACAGTAAAGGTCTGTTGCAGATACTAGGCAGACAAGGGAGACAGCCTTTCGTATTGCTCTTAGTTTACCTTTTTCCTGTCTGGGTGTGTCACAGGTAACACTGACACACAAAAGGTAGAAGACACCTTAATATCATCCTCTAAAGAGATTGCATAGTTCACCAAGGGACGTGAGTGTAGTATTGCTAGAGGGAAATGTCCCTCATTACTTCCAGTTTAATCAGCTTCAAGAATTGTTAATCTAGCATCTCCAAAGAATTCTATTCATCTCCCAGTATTTTTCCCCTTTCATAGCATTAAAGAACTCATTTCGGAAGATTGTTGAACAGATTTTTATCAGGTTTAGCCTGTGTATATGCCAACATTTGGGTGTATATATTGCACAAATATAACTAACAAGTTGCCTTCTCTCTTCTGCCAAAACCCAAAACATTGACAACAAAGACATACAATGTGATGAAAACAAAGACATAAGTTATTTGGAGTCTGAAAAGAAAACCAATCTTCTGATGGAAGAGCTAAACATGCCTCATCATATCCTAAGCTATTAGCAAAACATTTCCTATGCAAATGTATTGAGCATCTACAATATGCTATGTACACAGCATTCTTAAGAGCTTCAGGGAATACAAAAATAAATACGGGGTGGAGACGCTTGTAGATTACAGGGGAGAACAGAAATGACATACAAGTCAAAAAGTTACACACTGTACTTAATCATGCAAAAACTATAGGGTTCTTTGCTTTCTATAACTACAATCATCTCCTATATGAAATTCATTCTAGTAAGTTTCAGAGACTGGCTACGTCTACTGGAGTAGGTTGTACGGATGCAAATTTGGCAGATTGATCAAACTTCAGGTTGATCACATTCATTTGGGTAAATACGCAAACATTTCAAACTTCGATTTCCTGCCAGGGCTGGTTCCCCTCTCAACTTTTTACTTCCAAAGGTAGAATCTTGGTTCAAAAGGGAGCTGATGTGACATCAAGGTTTTGGAGTTTGGCCTGATTTTCATGTTGTCATCTTATTCCACGTCTCTGTGACCATCAGCCTCTCTCGGTCTTGATTTTTGTGGTGATGGAGCCTGTCCAATGACTTTGGGATGAGGTCAATATCTACTGCTGACCTTGAGTCAGGGCCACCAACAGCCTACATAGGACATTTATAAGAATTGGAAAGAAGTTTCCCCTGCAGACCAGAGTGTATAATTCTGCATGTGGAACATTGTACCTGCAAACCCCTTCAGTGGGCTCTTTGGCACAGGGCCCAACCTGCACAGCCACCCATGGAGGTGCTGCCATGAGCCTTGCCTCACATAACACTTCCCCTCTGCAGCGTCTGCTGGCCCACCGAGTCCTCATAGAATTCTCTCCACTTCGGAGTGACACGTCGCCCTTCTGAATCTCTTTCATGTTAGAGGCCGTGGGAAGCCAGTATTACAATCCCCACTCTTACGTTCATCTATCCAGATATTTGCAACTACATCCTAGGATAGAGGCTGCTTCCTCATAGACGCTAAGAACCTTGAATTCACAGGCTGCCTTACTGCCAGAATGAGAGCTTAAGGCACACTCCAGTTTTACTATATGGCAGTAAGAACAGTGCCTATACATTTACTGCTGTCTTTGTATAGTAAAAGTGATCTTAGACTAAAACATTTAATTCCATTAGAGCAAAGAAAAAGTAAAATTTTGAAAAACATTCATGCTCAGTAAATCTTTATTTAGACACATATCTTGCATCGGCATAGTTCTGAGTAGACGAACAGAGTAGGAAAGCTTATTCCATCTTCACACCTTCCTGATTTATGTCTTAATAATATAAAACTTTATTATATTATTTGGTTATGATGAACAATTGACTGTTGGTATGATGAACAGCATCATAATTGCTGTCACGTGATTAAAGGATAAGAAGTTACTAACTCTTTTATTAACTCACTACCTAATAGTAAGATACCCAAAGCACCCTTCATGTGCTAGAAGTTCTTATTTTTTAATGCAATTTGTACTCACAATGTTTAGATAGTCATACTAATGTGACCATCTTAACGTTATTATCTTGACAACATTATCTTGAGTATTAACATCACCCAAGTGTGATGATGCTAGTGACTTCATGGTGTGTCTGTGATTGGATTTTAAGGGAATCTTTATGCCCCCTAAACCTGTATGCATATTGTAGTGTTTTCTGGGAAAATTTCCATAGCTTTCATCACATTACCTAAAATTCCTATGATGAAGGAGAACCAAAACAAAAAAATATACACAAACAAAAATCTGACACTTGGGACACAATTAGAACCAGCCCTAAAGGATCTTTTATCACACACCTGAGTGGGAAATATTATTTTTCCCCATCTCCCCATCTTTCTTTTGTTAGGTAAATAATGTCTAATTAAATTTAGTTAGTACACACACACACACACACACATATGTATATATAATATATAATCTCTGTCTTTTCCTGATTTCTTTAAACCTAAAGCTAGATTAACTATCTTTGCTCTTTAGAGGTCATCAGAACTTATTGGAAGAAAAGCCAGAAAAAATGAACTTCCTCTTACTCCTTTAGATCTGCTGTACAAATTTAATATCTGTTAGAGCCCCCAGGGGCTACAGTGGAGTAACATATAAGTACAAAAACATAATACAGAAAAACGCTGCTTCATATGCCATTGCAGTCACACATATACAACCTTTTTTCTCTGTCTTCAAGAGGGAAACACATTCAACCATTTAAGTTGCACTTAATTTGCATAGAGAAATGAGAATTTTAAGATGTTTCCACAAGGAGCTGAAAATAGAGTTTAGGCTCCTCTCTCTACTCTAGCTAATATCAAGATGGAAAAATGAATAAATTCCCTTTTTCAATATTATACCTGCCTTGGCAGCTGAAAAAATATTTGCAGGAATGTTTTTCAGAAGCAATATAATTTAGATCATTTTTGATTAAGGAAGCTACAAACTGGAACATCAGAACAATGCACCATAATTACTTCAAAATGACCTTTTATTTAATTGGAATGATTTTTTTTTCTCATTGTGTAACTAGCTTGCTTTCTTGCTCCTGTTGTCAGCTCCCACCGTCTATCCCAGTAGTGCCAGGGACATGACCAACCCACCACCGCGGCAGCTGTGCCATCCCCCTTCCTTGTCCTGCTGTCGCTACCAAGGATCCCATGCACATAACTCTCACCTATCCATTGCCACAGTCACTCTGTTGGCTTCCTTGCCTCTGTGCCATCTTTTTGCAGTTGCTCAAAAGGTTAAACATAGACATACCATATAACCCAGCAATTCCACACCTAGGTATACACTCAAGAAAATTAAAAACCTAAGTCTACACTAAAATCTATACATGAATATTTATAGCACTGTTACTCACAGTAGACAGAAAGTAGGAACAGCCCATCTCTTCATCAACTGAAGAATGTGTAAACAAATGTGGTATATACGTACAATGAAATATCATTCAGCAATAAAAAGGCATGAAGTGCTGATGCATGCCACAACGTCGATGGACCTTGAAAACATCATGCTAAGTGAAAGAAGACAGCCGCAAAAGGTCACAGATAGCATAATTCCATTTACATGAAATGTTTAGCACAGTTAAATTCATAAACAGAAAGAAAGTAGATCCATGGTTATCAAAGGCTGGGGAAGGAAGAAAATGCGCATGAGGTTTCTTTTTAGGGTGATGAAAGTGTTCCAAAATTAGGTCATGGCAATAGTTGCACAACTCCATGAGCATATTTATAATCACTGAATTGTAAACCCTAAAAGACTGAATTATATGGCATGTGAATTGTATTTCAACAAAGCTGTTATCTAAAAAATTCTACTGGAACAAAGTGTGGTTATCAAAAGTCAGTCATGGAGGGCTTGGACCACTAAGTTTTACTAAGATAGCAAGATTGTAAAAAATAAAGGAAATGATGTCAGAGCAACTTTTCTACAATTTGGATAGGAAATAATGTTTTAAACAATAAGCAGGAAGCAGAGAAAGAACATGAGAGCAGGAGGAAGCCCGAGTCTCTCAGGGACCCCAGTGCAGTCTGCTCGGGCAAAATTGTGGAAATTTTGACAAAAATCCAGATGACTTGAGGAAATATCTGATCTTCTGCTTTGCTGCCGTATCTCGAAAGGCAATTCCTCTAGTTCAAATGTCTTGACCTTGTTCCTTGCAATGATTGACCTTGCAGACCTATACACTTAAAGTTTTTCCAACTTTCTGGATTTCTCTTATGAACCCCGCTCCAACTTCAGAAATTCCTCATTTGCTAAGTGGCCTGAGTCTGGAGCAGTTTTCACTCTGCCAACACACAGAGCAGAGCAGGAATGTGGGAAGGAAAGCTGAAGTACCCAAAAGAGAGTCTCGCCTGGGATGTCAGCAGTTTCTAAGCTACTGGCGTTTGCATAATATTAAGCCATTCTGCTGCTGTATCCTTTGATCCTCAGCAGGGGACTAAGGGAGAGTCTTTGAAAGGATATTAGACAAAGACCATCGAGAAAAAAGATTTATGATCCTAGGGGTACAGTCAGCAGATTTAGATGGTGAAGGTCTGTCCCTGTTCTCTCTAACTACAGAGACAGAATAAACTGCCCCTCGAGTCTTGAGATGAGAAGACAAATGGGGGCATTGATTCCAAGGTCAGGAGGATTCCAAATATTCACCATGAGGCCAGTGCAACCAAAATAGCAGCAAAATCTGAAAAAGAATTTGCAGATGCTTAAGTCATTGACTAAGTGGTCAAAATTATCATAATGGTAGAATGAGCATGTACTGCTCTCTCTTAATGCTCCAAATCCTTTGATATACCTATACATGTATATATACACACACACATATATACATAGTTATAAATTATATAGTTATAGAAGAAGTCTAGAATATTATTGAAGTGTAAAAAGATACTGCCTTGACCAAAATTTGTGAAGAATTCCTTGAAGATAGACAGCAGATAGACTCCAGTTGACAAAGAGAAAAGATGTTAAGAATCCATAACCCAAAGGCACCAAAGGGGAAGACTGCCACGATGGTGGCTACAATCATAGGAGACTCAGTTAATAAAGAAAAAAGGTTGAGACCCTGAGGCACCTGACACTGTGAATAAAGGGTAAACGTCTTCAGAGTCTGTGGGTCTGTTGGGTGAACACTCCACTGCACAGGTCTGAAGCCCTGCAGGGGAAGCTTCGCTGGGGGGAAGCTGTGGATAACTGGGCATCTCCAGGAGGGAGGGTTTGTAGTTTCATTTACTGACACTCTGCATAGCAGCCCTGTGTGCCCCTACTTGCAGTTCCCTGAATGCGTGCTCCTCTCGTAGGCCACCATGCTTGTTCATGCTATACCTGTGCCCTAGGATGCTACCCCACCCCAAGTCACTGGGACAGTATTACTCATAAAACAAATGAGATTATGTGAAGTGCTTATAACCATGCCTGGTACGTAAAAAGTACTCAAGGAATCATTACTATTTTATTATTATTATTATAATTCATCATTTAAGTCTAATTTCAGAGATCACTCCAGAAAATCATTTTTTTTTGCCTAATTTCTCCTAAGTAGAATTAAGACTTTCCAAAAATACTTATTATTGTCTTTTCTTAGGGGAGAGGGGGGCCTATTGATCTACCTCTCTATTTTGATTATGAGGGGAGGGATTTTTAACTTATTAACATCCATATACTGAGCATCTAGTTGACATAGTAACACATAACAGGCATTAAATATTACTGCCGAGTGAGCGAACAAATAAGACCATAAAAGTGATCATTTTCTTCATATAATCTGTAAGGTGTGAGCCCTGTCAACAGATCATTAAACATGAATTATTGCACCCCAGTGACCAGAAATTGGCATTGGTAGGAACTGCATTATCTCCGCCATGGGCACAATATTTTATTCTTTGAACTATGTGGCTCAGTGAACTGTCCCAAATAAGAAAAAGGCCATCATTTTGCCAACTCTTTATTGCATGTCACATTTCTGTTAGCATGGTTTTTGAGAGGAATAATTAAAAACTTCATCCAGAAGTTTTTAGGCAGGACAGAATTATATTAGGCAAGATAGAATTGGAAGAAAAGGTCCTAAAACAATTTGCTTGTTCTCCATCAGTGGTCATGGTGAATGGGATGGTTAATTTTATGTGTCAATCTGGCTGGGCCCAGTTATTGGGCCCAACATTAATATAAATGCTTCTGTGAATGTATTTTTAGATGTATTTTAGATGAAATTAGCATTTAAACCAGTAGACTTTGAGTAAAGCAGATTATCTTTCGTAAGGCAGGTGAGCCTCATCCTATCAGTTGAAGGTGAAGAGAGGTTGGTTAATAGTTAAAAAATACAGTTAGATGGAAGAAACATTTGTAACATTTGATAGTATAGTAGGCAAACTAGAGTTAACAATAATTTATTGTATATTACAAAATAGCTAGAAGGGAAGAACTGTAATGTTCCAATATAAAGAAGAGATAAATGTTAGAGCTGATGGATACCCCAATAACCCTGATTTGATGATCGCTTATTGTATACAGGTATCAAAATATCACACATACTCTCAAAATATGTATAGCTATCATATAAAAATAAAAATAGATAAATAAATGCATTAAGTAAAAAATAAAAATCCAATACAAAAAGAAAAAAGAGAAGAAGACTGCCTTCTCAGAGGAAGAAGGAGTTTTACTAACAGACTTGAACTCTTCTTCCTTGTATTTCCAGACTACCCTGCAGATTCTGGACTCATTAGCCTTCACAATTGTGTGAGCCAATTTCTTAAATCTCTCTCCCTCTACACACACATGTACAGACACACACATGCACACACACACGCCTCTATTCATTCTACATCTCTCAAGAACCGTAACTATGGACTCAGAGGATACAACTGCCTAACCAATGTAATATAGTCTAGAGCTTCAATTCCTACCTCCTAGCAAATGAGTAAGAGCTTTCTCTGGCCAAATTATTGAAGTAAACAAAGTTTGTCCTCATTCCCATGCTACTCATTCTTCCATGTCCTCCTCTAACCTATACCATCATCTTCATTCTCCATCATGGGACCATGCAGAGATTTGAACTATCATGGGGTTGTATCCCTCCGATAAAACACACAGCAGCTGAGAAAGAAACTAGTAAACTCATTTTCTAGACTTTGATGTGAGTTTAAGAGCCCATTCTGGGATTACTTGTTTTTTATTGCTGTCGTCCTTTAGCATTGTATTAGAGAACCTATCTGAAGGCATCACTCTTACCGGATTTCAGCCTTCGTGTATAGTTGAAGGGCCATTCTTGGGATGGAGTTGGCTTTGGCATGCCTCAGGTCATGTCAAGGATGTAGCTAAACACATGATTAGTTTACGTCGAGCCTGAGCATATGTAACTGCATGACAGGAAGTTGTTGAGAAAGAAACAGTGTGAACTAACATGAATTGTACTGATTGTTGGATCTCTTTGGGAAGCTTTACCTTTCTGCTGGGGCTGCTGTTTGCGTGGGCACTCCTGCAGCAAGGGGCTTTGTGGGAGACTATAGCACCCATGTGTCCCATTGTACGCTTCATCTTTTCTGTGTGAAGTCATTCACAATTATTTCTTCCCAGCTGCCATTCAGCTAAACAGATGCTTTGAATGATGGTGTGAGGTGAGAGATTGACACAGCATGGTTGTCAAGAGTCCTCTGTAGCAGGGAGAAGTTTTGGGGACAGCAAAGCATTAGCAAATCTCTCTAATATTTGTGAACTTTGGAGAAGTTGTGGTGTAAGTTTGTGACATATTGCTACCAAATTGGGATAAATGTAAGGAAACATATGCTACAAAGAAGGAATAATTAATCATGTATTTGTAATTTTTAGAATTGAAATAGGGTTTCAAGATGCTTGTGATGGGATTTTATATTATTCCTCTTCAGTGGTCATAGGAACAACAAAACATTAGGCTTTGTCATCTACTTAATTATGTTATTTCAACTGCCACTATGAAGGTCTCCCAGCAATGCACAGTTCTTCCTTTAATACCAGCCTGGCTTTAAACCATGCTCTGTATTTTGGTAGTCTATACTTGTATTTGATTCCTGGACATGAGCATCAGTGGCCAAGTAATGCTAAATCATTCATCAGCGATCATCCAGAAGCACTGGGTAAGACCATCCTCATGTATGATATTGTAATTAGCACTATATAAAGTAAATTTGAGAGACATGATTCCTGTCCTATAGGAAGTATGATCTAATACATACTTATGTGTCCTTCAGGTATATTTATACGTGGCTAGTATAATAAAATAGTGCTTACCTCAATTCCATCTTCAAATCCCATCATAAACACCTGCGAAGGAGTCTATTCTCCATTCACTCTCAATTTATGTGGTCTGGAGTAGACCTTAGGGGTGAGCCAGGTGGGCCAGGGCTAAGCAAGTCAGTATATCAAGATGACAGAATGTGCTCACCAAAACTGTCATCATCTTAAAACCCAAGAGACTTGCCTGTCTGGAACTAAAATCAACACATTGGAAGCTGAACTTGGAAATGGAGAAAGGGAACTCTAATCCTGACAATTTCGCTTGAGTCCTTAGTAGCATTTTTCTTACAGATTGAATATGGCAGAAAGTGATGGTGTTTGACTTTACAGTCCAGGACTTAGCCTGCTCTCTCTTGGATCACTAGTTCTGGGGGGAACCAGCACCTTGTCATGAGGACACTCAGTCTCGTGGAGGGCCCATGTGGGTGGAATGGCAGCCTCAGCAGCACCACCTCACCAGTCATTTAAAGTGGGTAGCATCCTGGAAGAACCTCCAGCCCCAGCCAAACCTCTGTCACTGAAATTCCAGCTCATAGCTTGTCTAAAATCTCATGAAGGAACCTGGGGCAGAACCACTCTATGAAGTCATTACAAAATTCATGACCTACGGAAACTCTGAGGATAATAAATGTTTATTTTTATTTTAAGTCACTATGTTGGGGTAGTTTTTTTTTTTAACACAGTAAAAGACAACTGCTACAAGTATACCTAAAGAACCTTAATTAATACAGTTAATGAAATCAAAACAAATATAATTTACCATTTCTTCCAGGCCAGTTATTTCTGTGACTGTCCCTATGTTACTTTGTATAGCCAATAACTATAGCAACAAAATGTAAAAAAAAAAAAAAAAAAAAAAAAAGTTTGCTAGGTACTTCTTTCATCTGAATTCCAAATGAAATACTTAAATGTAAAAAATAGAACTATAAAAAGGGAAAAATAATTATGAAATTGGGGGGCTTTTCTGAATGTTTCAAGGAACCCATAATTTCAAACATGAAAAGATTGGTAGAGTTGTCTCATGTTAAATGGTGAGCAAAGTAAAAGCCACACAATAAGTTAAAAGGCATTAGGAAAACGTATGCAACCTCATCTAACCAAAAGATCAATATCCCTGATTTTAAAACATTTTAATAAAAATGAACTAATGGTTCTGATACAAACTGAAACAAGAAAATGAATCAAATAGCTAACAGATATATGAAAAGACCTCAAGGACCACCAATAATCAAGGGAAGAGATATTTTAAAAAATGGGATATATTCCAAATTGAGGAAAAGGTTGCAGTTCTTAGCAACAGCAAGAGTTTAAAGAACTGGATATTCTCATCCTGCTAAGGGTCTCATGAATCAGTAAAATACCATTTTTTCCCCCTTCTCAAATTAGTTTGAGTGGCTTTCTCTTACTTGCAAAGGAGTGTGTTCAAAACTCTCCAGGGAAAACCTTTTATTCTCCCTTCTTATAACTTTTTAAAAAATTTTTGTTTACCAAAATGAAAATATATTATACCTATATATGTAAAATTTCAATCCAAATATTATGAATCTGGCTCAAAAGGAAAATAGGAAAAGATTTTAATTTAACTTATGCATAGTTCTCAGTTAATTAGGTTTAACCTCCTTTTGCTCTTGCTTGCTTTGGAGTAGTCTGATACCTCAATTTCATTTGATTTGTAAAAAGAAGAACTCTGAACATACCTTGCTCAGTGCAAGTCCAAAATAAGAAAAACAAAATTTGTACATGAAAATCAAATCTGAGGACATTTTATTTTACCAAATAAATGGCTTGCTTTTAAAAAAAGATTTATTATAAAATTCCTTCAGATAATGATTTCCTCTGGAGAGCCTCAGATGTGATTGAATTTGTAAATAACTTTCCAGAAACATTCAGATATATCTGGCTAGGCACCAGTCACATGATTCAGGAGTTCAAACCCATTTTCAGCTGTTGAAATTAACAGGTAGGAACAGAAGCAGGCCCCAGAATGAAGCCAAACAGGATGGGGCAAACTTTCAGATACTCTCTGAGTAAAATAAATCTTTGTGGCAACATTTGGTGGACTTACTACCTTTAGATGATTCATTTTATCCATGACTTGGTATGGTTTGTGTCTTGTGGAAAGCAATGTTTTTTTTTTTTTTTTTTATGATTGTGTGTCATTACAATAAAAAAAAATAACTTTACAGAAAGCAAGTGTTGAAGATAACAGTCTGATTGTATTGCCTGGTTGATTGAGTTCTCTCTCTGTATTCATAAATACAGAGATCTGAAGGGCTGGAAAATTTCAACTTGCAGATTGCATGAAATTGTGGAGAATTTTGAATCTCTGGGGTTGTATAAATGCTTTAATTACAATGCTAAGATATAAAGTTGCCTGCTCTCCTGGACTATTAGTTGATTATATTTTTAATGTTCCAGTGAGATATTTTGGTTTGGGGACACAACTGTGAATAATAGATAAAATCTGAAAAAGCTTATAGAAGAGGCATATTCTAGTTAAAAAGAAGACCCTCTTTCCTTTGTGAAGCAGCAATTCAGCATGTTATTTCTATTTACATAAAGAATATGACCATGGTTCAATTGTTGGCCCATAGCCAAGTGGAGCATAGAGCTTTGTTTGCCCATGAAAGCTCTGAAGATGATGACAGATGGAAAATATAATCTCAGCTATGATATTTGCACATGATTTCCACTTGGAGCCATATGGATCCTGGGATATTATGGAAATAATAATGGAGATTTTAATTAGAGAAGATAACTGAAATGACTTAAAAAATAAGTGCATACATTGTTCATTAATTGAAAAGCCCAGGGTAGAGTTTTATGCATGCCTGGCTGAATTTAAGAGCTCAAATCATGGCAAAGGGAAATGCTTTCTCCTTCTCTATCACGATTAATTTTATATGTCAACTTGACTGGACCATGGGGTGCCCAGATATGTGGTCAAACATTATTCCTAGTCTGTCTGTAAGGGTGTTTTTGAATAAGCTTAATCTTTGAATTGGTAGACAGAATAAAGCAGGTTGCATTCCTAATGTGGGTGGCCCTCATCCAATCGGTTGAAGATTTGATTAGATCAAAAGGGCTGACCCTCCCATGAGTAAAAGGAAACTCCTTTGCCTGACTGCTTGAACTGGGACACCAGTCTTTTCCTGCCTTTGGATTACAACTAAACAATTTATTCTTCTTTGGTCTTGTGCCTGCTGGCTTTTGGACTGAAACTACATCATTGGCTCTCTTGGATTGTTCTCCACTTGCTAATTGCAGATCTTGGGACATTTCAGGCTCCATAATCACATGAGTCACATCAACTAATTCATTATAAGAAATTTCTTTCTCCCTTCATATATGGATATACATTCTATTGCTTCTGTTTCTCTGGAGAACTTGGACTCTCTCTGTCTCTCTCTCTCTCTCTCTCTCTCTGCACTCCTCTGTGTACTGACACCCACTGATGGCAAGGGAGCTGCTAGTTGTAAGTTCAGACTTGATACTCCCAGGTTCAAATAGACATAAAATGAAACAATACAAACAAAACACTGACAGTGCCCCCTTCCTTGAAATCACCCCAAAATAGTCATTGTATTTTATTCATTCCAATTGGTACATATGTACAGACTTGAACCAAGTATCTTGGGCAAGAGAAAGTGGTGCTCTGATTGACTGGACCTGAGCCTCATGCCCATCTGCTGAGCCAGATGTAAAGTCAGATCCATCCAAATGACCGAGAATGGTGCTACTGAAGGTGAAACGGTACCCTGGAAAAAGAATGTTGGACTCCTAACTTCCAGAATCTAAGTCAGTGTAATTAATTAAGATGAGGTCATACTGAAGTAGAGTGGATCCTTAATATAATATGATTTGTGTCCTGAAAAGAAGACAATATGAGGAAAAAAGGGAGAGAGTATCATGTGAGGATGGAGGAGGCAGAGATTGGAATTATGCAGCTGCAAGCCAAAAAATGCCAAGGGTTACCAGCCAATAACCATAACCTAGGAAAAGGCAAGGGAGGATCCCCCACTTTAGGTTTCAGAGGGAGTATGGTCCTGCTAATGCCTGAATTTTGGACTTCCAGCCTCCAGAATGCTGAGACAATAAATGTGTGTTGTTTTAAGCCACTCAGTTTATATAGCTCTTTGTCAAGTGTTAGCCCGAGGAAACTAATAAATGTGAAAATCTTGTTTATCAAAGGAATAGAAAGATGTGGTTACCAGAACAGGAGAGGGAGGCACAAAAGCTAATAATTTAGCATAGGATTTGCAAATAAATTTTAAAGACAGAATCTTGCTCTGTCCCCCAGGCTCGAGTACAGTGGGAATTTTTATTATTTTTAAAAGAAAATAGAAATTGTATATTTATTTATGACAATATCTCCAGACTAATTAAAGCTCAATATTTTGTATTGGAATGGAATTCTTTTCAATCTACTTCTTATTCTTGCTCAGGCAGGAACTTTTCTTGGCAATTATGTCATGTTTCCTATTTAATGAGAAAGCAAATTGTCACTTGGAACCAAATACTTCCAAACATGGAGAGTGATGGGGTGTGTAAAAACAATAAAGGAATATTTTGTATAAAAATTTTAACCTTTAGCATCCTATGCAGACAAAATGAGAATATCCTGGCAATCTAGGGATCTGAAGCAGTAATATGAATAACACATGATCAGGACTTGTTCAATGCTCTAAAATGATCATTCCTCTTGAGTATCTCTCCTAGATATAGTATAAAGAAAGTTAAGTACATGTAACGTTGTTAGTGAAAACATATGCCTTTAAGCAAACAATAGGGCAGGTGACATGAAAATAGTAATGAGGTAATTGAATGTGAAATCCATTTGTCAAATAGTAAGGTAAGCACTTGGGATATTTAACAATTTACTTGGGTGATGGTATGCATTTTCTAATTTATTGGATGCTTGCTTCTTTCATAAAGGTAAATTATATGTCATTAATCTTTCTAGGAGGCTGTTGTCCTAAAGTTAATTTAGTGATATTTTTTTTTTTTCAGATAATATACCTGCTAGGGAAGTAGTATGTAATTAGTATAGGAAAGTAATCAGGTAAGTAGTGGAATATATTCCCATTTTTCTCTTTTGTAGTTAGTGAGATATACTATGGGTTTGGAGTAAAGAGAAATATTAAAACAAAAACAGTGATCAACTTAAACTTGACTATCAAGCAGTCCTGACCCTAAATTTCTTCTCTATTGAAATGTCTTGTGTTTTCTTAGCTGTTCTACCTCCTACTGTCTGTTTCCAGCCAGGTGTATT
Organism: Lepilemur ruficaudatus; assembly: GCA_963574885.1. Taxonomy (NCBI): domain Eukaryota; kingdom Metazoa; phylum Chordata; class Mammalia; order Primates; family Lepilemuridae; genus Lepilemur; species Lepilemur ruficaudatus. The sequence continues at coordinate 14,992 of CAUYRT010032219.1, read as the reverse complement.
TCATATACTATCACCCTTCTCCTATCCTCTCTGTCAGAACTACTCCCACGCCCTCGCCCAAGAAACTATATTTGTGCAGAACAATTTTTGCATTTGTTTGTTGTAATACCCCTTATCCCTTCTAACCCTGAGCTTAACATTTACATAAGCAAAAGGACCATTAAAGTGTTTTCCAAGAGTTTAAGAGAAATGCTGCCCTCTTCTTATCAACAGGCTTTACTTACAAGCATCTTTTAAATTTTCTGTTTTTTACTACTTCTCGTAAGGCCAGATAAGCTCCTCCCTAATATATCCTTCCACAGATAACAACTATAAACTCTGGACAGAACACAACGAAGTACCTGAAAGTACTGGAGAATTCATATACACAGACTCTAGATTCTAGAGGGAAGCTGACACTTGGGAGAGGCAAAAGTCATCCTAATTATTCCTCCTCCTCTTTTCCTCCTCTTCTTCTAATTAGTAACAGTTTTTAGCATTAGGACAAGTGGCAAGCAGAGCTAGGAAGAGCAGGTAAAAGTCTAATAGAAAACCCAGTCTTTCAGAACTGAAAACCAGAGGACAGAGTTGGAGCAAATACAACCTTTGAAAAGCAAGGTAGTGAGGTGGGAGGTGGGTCCCAGAAAGAAGACAGCCAGAGACAGGAAGCTACAGATTCTGTGTATAAACTTTGTCCAGATGTGTGACGGACACATGGACCATGTATATGCAGGGCAGACTCCAAGAACACTAGATAATAAAAGAACTGAACTGAGCTTTGAGTTGGCATCAGAAAGGCAGCCTTTGCGGGTTGGCTCTAACAAAGTATATTGCCTGTAAAAACAAGACAAACAAAACTATTAACTTTTTTTAACGAAACATAAAATCCAGAGCCTCTGCAACATAACTTGCATAATGTATGGGAAACAATCCAAAACCATTTGACATAAGAAGATAGAAAAATGTGAATGGAGACTGTTACCAGGATGACTGACCCAGATATTGCACGTAGCTGACAAGGATCTTAAAGCATAGTATCTCTTAAAACTATACTTAGTAATGTAAAGGGAAATATGCTCGTAGTGAATGAAAAGAGAAATAAAAATAGAAATTCTAGGAAAGAATCAAATGGAAATGCTAGAATTGAAGAATACAATATGAAAAAATTTTTAGAAATCACCAAATATCTTTAATTGCAGAATAGAAACAATTTTGTTAAGATGTAATTTCTCCCCAAATATACCTAGAGGTTCAACGCAATTCCAATCAGAATTCCAGGAGGGTTTTTTGTTTTGTTTTAGAGAAATTGATAATCTTATTCTAATATTTATAGAGAAAGGCAGAGGATCTAGAAGAGTAAACAAGTCATTTTGAAAAAGAGCAAAGGTATTGGACTTACTATAAAGCTACAGTATTCAAGACAGTGTGGTATTCGTGAAAGAACAGACATATAATCAATGTAACAGAATAGAAAGCCCCCAAAGAAACTCACATATATAGTTAATTAATTTTCAACAAGATGCCAGGATAATTCAGTGAGGGAAAGAGGGGAGAAATAGATTTCCAAGAATTAGTTATGAAAAACTAGATATTCACATGGAAAGAATGAATCTCTCCACTTACTTTGCACCACACACAAAATTAACTCCAAAGAGGTCATAAACAAAAATACAGAAGCACAAATTAATCAAGAAGAATAATAACATATGTTCACCTAAACATTTGTACAGAAATGTTCACAGCAGTTTTATTCATAATAGCCCCAAACCAAAAAGAGTTGAAGTGTCCGTCAGTAGGAGAGTGGATAAACAAATTAGAAGTATTTTACTGCTAAACAGAATAAACTACATAAAATGGAATACTACTCTGCAAAGTGGAATACTAACGCACAGAACAACATTGATGAACGCTAAAACCATCCTGCTGCATAAAATTTTAAAAAAAGAACATACATGATTTTATGTATATGAAGTTCTAGAACAGGAAAATGTAATCTAGGGTAGAAAAATCAGCACTGTTGTCTCTGAATTAGTGGTAATTTCTGTGTCTTTACAAGGGTTTGGGTCATACAAAAGTATGCATTTGTCAGTTTCCACTGAATATATGCTTAACATTTATTGTTATATAAATTTTATATCAAAAGAAACCTATATATAAATGTTGAATAGTTAATGGTAAGCATGTTGAAGTATTTAAGTGGAAGTCTACTGATACATGCTATTCCCTTAGAAATGTGTCAACAATCTAATCTAGAATGGGAAAATGTATGAATTAGTGATTGCATTGAGAGTCAGAGAGATTGGCAATGCACACGTACAAAAGAAATTTGATGGTAAATCTAGGTTGTGGTTACATGGGATGTTCACTGTGTTCTGCTTTGCTGTATGTTTGAAAAATTTTAGTGTTAAAATATTAGGAAAAATATGTCCATTTCTCCAGCTAACCTCAAGTGAGAGAGAAATAGTCCCTACTTTGTCTTACACTTTATTTTTGGTAGTGGTGGTGGTGGTGCTGAATAGACTGTCAAAGCATAAAGACACATATTTTACAGATAAGCAAACTTAACTAGAGAGGCAAAGTAAGCTGTCTACAGTCAGACAGATAGTAATTTGAGAGTCAGGACTTGACTCAATTTTCCTCACCGGTAGGTTTTAGGGGGTTTCATTACACCAGCCTGGGATGGGTGGGTACTGTAGCAGTGATAAAACAAAAGCTAGATGCTGAGGTACTTTACAGGGAGCAATTAGAAGTTATTATCTATGAAATAAAGCACATTGTCTATGAAGCACATCCCTTCCATTACCGGTACTGAAATGTTTCAGTCCTGTGGACAAACATCATTGTGGAGGGATATTATTATGTTCTAATTCGTTTTACCAACAATAGTCTGTACCAGTGCTTTTCAAACGACCAGTGGTAAGGGTCAGGTTTATATATTTTTTTAATTCATCACAGACCAATATTTTAAAAAATAAAGTAACAATGCATTACTAGAAAAATGAATTTGAAAAAGAAATAAGCCATAAATCCCATTATTATTATTATTAGCTTCGACAGAATTGTCCAATTGCTATAGAAGTTTTTAAATATTTACTCTTAATTTCTGTTATTACGGCTTCATGGATGAGTAGCAGGTTTAGAACAGCACCAGTGTGCAGGCTGAGTCACAGGTTGGTGTTGAATTGGCCTAAATTTTACGATGGAGAGAGCTAGTCTTGAAGTTCTAATTTTGTCCTCAAACTGGCAATAGGTGTTGCCTACCAGTATTTGCGATCGCAGGCAGGGACCTGTCACCACAATAACTGTAAGCTCTCAGATACAGTGTATCACCTGTAGCAGGTTATATGGCGCCCCTCCTGGAACTGTGAATGTGATCTCATTTGGAGAAAGCATCTTTGCAGATAATTAAGGTATGGATCTCTAAATGAGATTATTGTAGATTATCCAGATGGGCCTTCAATCTAATAAAGCATCACTTATAAGAAGAGGAGAAGACACACACAAAGACACAAGGAAGAAAGTGATAGGAAGACAGAGGAAGAGATTTGTGTGATGTGTCTACACGTCAAGGAACACCAAGGATTGCTGGCAGCCCCTGGAAGCTGGGAAAGAAGGATGGAGTAGATTCTCCCTCAGAACCTCCAGAGGGAATCAACCCTACAGACTCCTTGATTTTGAATTCTAGCCTCCAGAACTAGGAGAGAATGAATTCTTATCAACTGTAGGTTGTGCAGTTTGTGGTACTCTGTTACTGTATCTCTGGGGAACTTGAAGACTTGGTTGATCTGGACCAGATCCTGGAAACCACCTTCACTGGGTTCCAAGTGGAACAGATCTCCCAGGAGGCTCAACACCAAGGGAGAAAACCTCCCTCTAAACTTGCAGTGTCTGAGGGGGAAACCATAATGAAATAAAATAGTAAATCAATAAAAAGTAGTGAATATTGAATGCCATTTAAAATAGCACCTCCTAACATTATCAATCCCGTTACTTGGTGTTTTTTCCAACATTATTTATTTTTTGATCTACTAAATAATTTTCTTACTTATTAATGTATTTATTATACAGGGTACCCCAAAATTTGCCATACATAGGGAAAATGGGAAATTGTAGCTAAGTGTACTTTTATTTAAAAAATACTCATTACAAAATTTTACAAAATTATGAAAAGAATAACTTGCACATGTCATTACGGTCCCATGAACTTACCTTTACTTGGAGAGATGATGAAAATGGTGGGTGTAGCCTTAGAAAAGAATGAATATTTTCATTTCCAAAAGAGGAAAAAGTATATTCAAGAAATTTTAGGCCAGTACTGCAAACTCAATTATCTTCAGGAGCTGGAAAGGTGATGCAAATGAATGAAGCAAGTTTTTTGTATTGTTATTTTTATAGTAGCAACTATTTAAATTAGGTATCATTTGTGTAGTACTCATTTAGTGCCAAGCACTGTTCTAAGCATTCTATGTGGATTAACTAATTTAATTCTCATAGGAACTGTTTTAGAAATGCACTATTACCATCCATACATCTTTTTATAGAAGAGAAAATGGAAAAGTTGAGTAATTTGTTCAGGATGACACAGTTAAAAAGTGACACGGTCTTTAGGGTTCCAACCCAGACATCTGACTTCTGAGTATGTGCTGTTATCCGCTCTTCCAGCGCTTCTCAGACTGAGCATTCATCCCAATCACCCCAGAGGGTTTGTCAAAACAGAGCTCTGGTCTATCTGATCACAATTTCTAATTCCAAAGGTCTGGGGTGGGGCCTGAGAATATGCATTTCTAACAAGTTCTCAGGCGATGCTGAGGCTGCTGGCCTTGGGACCATACTGTGAGAACCATTATACCATCCTGTACAAACTAGTGGCAAATTAGAGAATACATGATGAAGTCACCCATTTAAAATCATTTGAATTCATCCATTTAAAATTATTTACAATCAAAGTAATACATCAAAGGAAGAGGGAAAGGGGAAGATGGCATGTCTTCAGACTCAGTGTGTCCTGCCACAGCGCAATGAACCAAGTCAGTGATCTGGAAGGACCTATTGTGATGTGTTTGTGTGTTTCTTCATAACCAAGAGTGTTATTGACACATTAAGATGAAGATGGTCCCTAATGAAACGTCACAGAAATCCCTAAGGCACTCTTTTTATAAAGGTGATTATGAATAGATACAAAAAAATAGTAATAAAATGTATATAGTGTATAGGGAGTTGAATCGTGGCCCCTCAAAACTGACATCCACTCAGAACTTCAGACTGCAACTACATTTGGACAAGGAGTCTGTGAAGATGTCATTGGTTAAGATGAGGTTATACCAGATTAGAATGGCCCTAAACTCAACGGCTTATGTATTTATAAGAAGAAGAGAGGACACAGAGAGATACAGAGGGAAGATGACCATGTGAAGATGAAAGCGGAGATTGGAGGTAAACCAGGGAATGCCAGGAAGGGGCAAGGAAGGACTTTCCCCTAGAGTCAGCTGGCACCTAAATTTCGGGAACAGTGAGATAATAAACATCTATTATTGTAGGCCACCCAATTTGTGGTATTTTGTTATGGCAGCCCTAGGAAATCAATAAATGCAGAGTAAAAAAATAACAATGCATTAAACGCTTGTGTAGTTCCTACTCTGTTTAAAGAAAACAATAGAACATTGCTAAAATATCTGAAGTTCCTGGGAAAACTCCATTTGATATCATCCCAATCCCCTTAGGAGAGGTAATCACCATCTGCATCTTGTGTCTATTGTTATCTTGTCTTAAAAAAAATAAAATAGAAATTTTGCCATATGTTTTATCTCTAAACTCTCTAAACTATATATCATTTAGTTTTGTATGGTATAGATAAGAGTATTAGTACAGACGATGGTTTCAATTGCTTCACATACTTAACCAAATTTGTTGGATCTTTAAATTTTGCCAATTGTGTGGAGTAGAAATCAACATGGTTTAAATTTTCACTCCCATGATAAACACTGAATGTTCCTTTTTTGCAGGTTTCTTGATCAAACAAATTTCTTTGTCTGTAAAGTGCCTTCTCAATTTGTTTTTTTTGTTTTTTTTTTTGCCCTTTTTTTTTTTTTATTTGTAGGGATCCTTTCTGTAGCCTGGACTCTAATCCTTTGCCTGTCATAACTTGTAAATTTCTCCTTGTAATTGTTTATTACCTTTTACTTCCTTTTCTTTAATGACCAGAAGTTCTTAATATTACTATAGTTACATTTATTAATTTTATTCTTCATGGTTTACACTTTTTATATCTGTTTAAGAAATTTTCCCCATCCTGAAGCCATGAAGTTATTCTTCATGTTATCTATCAAAATATTTTTGTTTTAAAATTCACCTTTAAATCTTAAAATGAACCAGGAATTTATATTTTGCTTCTGAGACAAAGGACACATCCTGCTTAAAATTTTTTCTATATGCATAATCAATTATATGAATATAAAGAGTACTACCATTTCCCACCAATGTTTTACTAATCTTCAATACTAGTTTCATCATAAATTGTTTCTATGTAAGAGTTAATTCGATTCTGGGTTTTGGACTCTGTTTCATTGCTCTGTCTACCTCTGTACCAATACAAGCCTGACTTGGCTTTATAAAAATTATTGATCTCTGGAAAGATAACTTCCTTATATTGTTCTTCTTCCACAATATCTTGGTCAGCCTATTTTTAAATTTTTCCTTATAAATGTTGAATCAGTTGGTCAAGTATCTCTCTCTCACACACACACGTGCACACACACAAAATAATCAATGGGCACATATCTTTTTTCAAAATTTGTATCAACTTGGATAAAGGCATGGTAATGCTGATAAAACTGAAAGTAACACAAATTCAGTAAGAATTACTATATGCTAGACAAATAGAAAAAAATTTGTAATATCTGGAAAAAATGTTTTTATAGATTTCACGGAGGTCTAGCAAAATCTACCAGGTTAGTAGTTCTAGGTCTGTGGGAAATTAAGATGTTTTAGAATGTTTAGAGTCACAGAAAAGCAAGGCAAGAACCTGCTAACTGAGCAGTTAGCATACTAAAACATACCAGGAAAATATGTCTTTAAAAATAATAGGTAATAAGAATTAGTGCTGTGCCTTTATAAGCCTCCTAATTGTCTAGATGCAAAAAATGGCGTACAGGTAGACACTAAATTTCATCTTCTTAAAAAGTTAAAGATAATTAGATGAATTAAAGGTTCAATTTTTTCTTAAAAGGAAGGAGATACTACATAAATGTAATAAAAGAAACCACAGGACAAGTATTTTATTGTTATTGCTTTGTTTTGTTTTTTGAGTAACCTCAGAGTATGGGAGATCTTTCCATATCACATAAATGATGAAGCCAAAAAAGAAAAGTGATAAATTCAACTGCATAAAAAATTAAATTTCTGCAAAATAAAACCGACCTTAAAGTAAAAAAATCAGATGATAAATCGAGAAACACTTGCCATCTATATTACAGAAAAGCATTAGTTCCTTAATATGTATAATAAATAAGAATCTCCTGCAAACCAATAAGAAAAAAAAACCAATAATCCAATATAAAAACAGAATGGTATGAACAGGCATATCACAAAACAGGAAAATGAATTATTTTAAAATGCATGAAAAGATGCTCAGTCTAGATAATAATAAAAGGAATTTAAACTTAATCCGTACTGAGACTACAGTTTTCACCATCGTTATTATCAAAGATTTAAAAATATGATAATGTCCTCGTGGTGGGGCATGGGTGAATAGGTACTCTCGCTCACAGGTGTGAATGTAAACTATTGTAGCATCTGTAGAGGTCTGTTAGACTACGTCTAGTTGAGGAGAGAGAAATCTGACTCCTGGGTATCCCTCACAGCTCTCTGCCTCCCCTGGATTTTTAAAATCATTTCCTTGGGTAGCTTAGCAAAGAGCTGGTTCACCTGGATGGAGTTAGATCATTGGGTTAACATAAAAGCTCTGGTTAATATGGGCAGCATTAGTATGCAGAGGCTGTAACTGAGCTCTGGTTCCACAAGGGCACTTGCCAGTCCAGGAATCTTTGCTTATTATAGAGTTAAAAAAAGCATTTTCTGTCTAATCATCCTATGAATACAAAGAACAGGAGAGGACAGGGTCATTTTCCTGGAACACTTTCCATGATGTGAGCAGCAGTGCCCAGCTTAGTAGGCTCCTCTTCAGGATCTCAACAGAATAGTGGACACTTGCACATAGCTAAACCTACTGCCTGTGCATTTCCCAATAAATCTAATTTTCTTCCACACTGTGTGGCATGAGTATTTATGTGTCAACTACCTTTGCCTGCATGCAACCAAATTACAAGTGCCCATGCCCATATCCTTTTACTCAGACATTTTACTTTTGGGATATGGTCTACAAATAAATTCACACGTTTAATTTATATGAAGTACCTTTCTGCAAAATTATTCATCACAGCATTATTTGAGATATAAAATATTGGAAACAGTTCAAATATCTGCAAATAGGGAACTAGTTGAATTATGGTACATACATATAATGGAAAACTATGCAGCCATGAAAAAAAGAGGTACTTTATGTGTAGTTATGGAATAATTTCTAAAATAACACTTTTAGGTTATTTTAAGTTAAGGTGCAAAACATGTTATGTAACGTACTGCAACTTGTGTAACAGAAAAGGATAAATTTATGCACACATAGTATATTCCTTGGTCCAATTCTATTTTCTGAAAGGATACATATTAAACTGATAACATTAGTTCCCTTTGGGAAGAGCTGCTGGTTGGTTGTGAATAAGGGCAAGATGGAGACATTTTACTATATGCTATTTTGTGTCTTTAAAATTTTGAATCATGTAAATGTTTATATCTCCAAAGGAAAACACTGAATAAAATAAAATAAAAAATATTCAGCAAGTCAATATATAGCTTTTGCAAACAAGTCATTGCAAAAGCTATAGATCATCAGGTAGGAAAGTCATGGCTAGAATGCCAGGACAGCAAGGGACTGAGGGTCCATGTAAATGACCCTCAGTTCTCTTTCATTTATAAGATCCTGTAGCACAATGATGCCCCATGTGGCTAGACAGAAACAATAGCTGCTTGATATGCATAGTACCCTCTAAGTGCTGTCTTTTCTTTGAGTAACCCTGTCTGTAGCATTTTAGTTTTGGTGGACTCTTTTCTCTTAAGATATTGCAAGAAGGAGAAAATACCTGAGGCTTATCATCTAATGCTTTTTAAGATAGGTGGCTTTCAATTTTCAAGAATGTCCAGCTTAAATTATGTTGACTCTTTTCCTCCCACCATAGGAAAGAAACCTGACAACCATTCTTACAAAATAAATTGAAATATTTGAAAATATCAAAATGGTATGTGTCCTATGCAACTAGAGTTACAGTGAAGTGATTCTTTCAAAAGTGGTGGAAAATCGCTACGATCACGCTATGATTAGCCTAGAAGTCTTTCAAAATCCTAGACCATTCCTACCAAGAGCGCAGAGGATTGTTTGCTCTGCAGGGAACTGGGGAGATGCCAGACAAAGTAATCACTTTATGCTGCTCAAGTTTTGCCTGCAGTTTTCGACTGGATGTGGTACTTTCCGTTTCCCATCCTGTAGAGCTGCACAGCTGCAACACTTTACTTCTGAGGAGAAATGCAAATCTACAGTTTAATGAATAGCAACAAAATTAGTAACAGTCATTGGTACAAATAAGCAATAAGCTCTTGGGAATGAGAAGAAATAGGTGAATTGCAACCATTTGATAAATAATTAATAATAATAATAGCTACTACTTACAGAGCACTAACTATGGTGGGCACAATACTAAGCAATTTACTAACATAATTTCATTTAACCTGCAAATCAGTCCTATGATATAGGTACAATTACTCTCCCTACTTTCCAGAGAAGAAAGCTTGCAATGGTGAGGTCATTTGCCCAAGTTCACACAGCTTGTGGGTGCTGGACCTGGCATTTGAATCTACAGGCTCTTTCTCCCAAGTGGCACTTTTTATCATTATGTTGTATTATACTGTACTAAAATGATAACGCAATCTAGGTGTAAAGATTACAATGAACAAGCGAGAATCCTTAGAGTGTGAGAAGAAAACAACATACACTGCTCCTTCAAAACAGCTGTGTAGACTATTTCTTTCCTGAGCATTGAATAAAAGCTTGGACAGGTTCCATGGTTTCTCTGGTGGCTATATTATTATTTTTGGCTAACAAAAAATTTTCCTTATGCTTCTAGATGCAATAATGATCCCATTTCAGAATTAAAGTTGCCAGTCCATGATAATAAAGACTGCAAAGTTCATTTGAAGTTAAAGCTCCTATTTCATCCTACCTACAATAATAAGTTGCCTCTGAATCCCTTAGTTTGGGAGTGTCTTGGGTGGGGGTGAGGAAGCAGAGAAGGAGGAGATATTAGGGGCAGAAATGTCTTAACATGGCGAGTGCTGTCGTATGGTTATGATCTCACTTTGTCGATTTCTGGGTTTGATGGAAGTCAAAACTGATTCATGATCTCCTGAGGAGCTTTTGTATGTTTCTCAAAGATTTCCCCACTGGGAACCTCCAGTCACACTTCATGAGGCTGAGGTGATGCTTCTCTTCTAGGTGTTGGCTCATAATTTCTCCCAAACTGTGGGCATGCATTGGTCTGTCTACTCTGTTGGAGTCCTGTCTTCTATCTAGGCATTCTCTTGGGTAGAATCCATGCTGGATCCCAATTTCCTCCCTACAATTAATTCCTGGGAAACATGGGGTGAGTGCAGCTGTTGACCAATGCAGCCTCCATAATTTCCCACACTTGGACCTTTCTTGAAATGTATATGGCATCTGCCTACATATTTCACAGACTTCCAGGGACATAGGTCAAGTTCTTTGAGTCATTTTCTTCATCTTCACTTACTTGGTTCGAGGTAAGGGATACGAACACCTTGCTCTTCCCTCTCATGGCAGTGAGAGGCGTGTGCTTGGGTCAGAGTTGGTGGTGAAGTCCATAGCATTCCAAGAACTCTCTCCAAAGAAATTATCTCTAAAAATAGTTCTCTGTCTTGGCCTCTCCAACCTACTAAATATCCTTGAGGCAGTTATTATGCTAGGGGTTGCCAAAGTAACTTTCCAGAACACTTATTTTGCAAGTCCTGAACATATAGCCTGGATTCTCATTTTAGATTGTGGAGGTATTTGGCACCTACTGTTTTGTTCTCTGTCTTTGGGGTCCTAGCTGAAACAGAGACAAAAAAGCATCATTTTAGCATCCTATCATAAATGCTTTTCTGTATCGGTTAAATGGTTCTTATAGGGAATAGAAAGTTTAAAAATGAATTGTCTTGTACTTTCCAAACATCTAGCCGTTTCTATTTTTATGACAAATTTCTTTCAGGCAGAATAAGAAGCTAAAATAGGACAGCTCAGATACTAAATCCTTAGGCCTACTCAGTTTTTAACCTGAAATTATCCTTCTATATTTGAAAATAAGCTTATCCTCTACCATTTTCATTCCAAATCTAGGAGCTTCTGAACCACAAATTAAGCCTAGCCAAGTTAATTATCTTAGCTAAGTGTTTCTTTCTCATTCAGCTTATAGTTCATTTATCCTTTCCTGGGATATGAGTCATTATGATACAGCTATATAACCAATATACTTGCTTGTCTGGAAGTCATTTTAATGTCTCTGAAAGATTGAATTATCATAGTTTATCTGACTTCCATGTAAACAGAAAGAAAGAACTGAATGCAAGCCCAGTAAAACAATCTCTTCTTGGTCTTCATCCTCTTCTACTGCCCTGCATCTACTGCGTGTTAAAGCTCTCAGCACATCTCATTCCATTGGGCTGCATCTGACCCCTCCAGTGCTGGAGTGACTTATTGGAAATTTTCTCTTCCCTTGACTTTTGTGGCTGATTCTCTTCCTACTTCTTGAACTTTCCTCCTATTCACTTCTGTGGATCCTCATCCTAATGAGTGTCCCTGTGTGTTTTCTTCCTTTCTTTCCCTTAGAAATTACATCCTTACTCTGGTGTCATGGCCACCCGTATACAGTTCATTCCCCTAGTGTCATCTTTACTTTCTTCTTTATTCCCTTGCACCTACTCGTGTATTTACTTTTATTGTGTCCCTTAGCACATCAAAGACTACTCATTACGTGTCTCTGCCACTTGACTATTTATCACTTAAATTAGGAATATTGCTTCTTATTCACCCACTTAATACCAGACATATAGTAGGTGCTCATAAAAGTTTGAATAGAAGAAAGAAAAATTTCTATCTTTACCCTGCATGCTGGATGACATCTATATATTTGGTTAGTCCCTTAAATTAAATATGAATAAGACAAATGGAATCACCATTTACTACCAGTCCTTCTTTCTGATTTCCCAACTTCAGTCCTAACAGGAGTCACCCTTGGTTCTTCTGGTAGCCTTGTCTAACTCATCTAAGCAGTCATCAAGTCCTGTCTGTTCTACCTGGATGGTAGTTTTACATTTGATCCTTGTTTCATTTCCAACTTTCAAATCTTTATTAGCATTAGTCTGGATGCTTACATTAACTTTCAAAATAGTTACACTGCAGAGAAAGTATAGATTTTGAGGTCAGATCCAGGTTCAAATTTTGAGTCAGCTGTTAGATGAGAAGCAATTTACTTAAACTTTTTAAACTTTATAAGTTTCCCCATATAAGATTTGCACTATCATCATTGATTAACTCCTCCACTAGACATAAACACTTTTAAGGCAAGAATGATGTCTTACTTCTTTGCTTACTTTCATAAATCAACCATAGGTCCTGGCACACAGCTGCTACTCTGATGCTATTTGCTGCGTAAATGCATAAGTGGGTGTGATAACATTTACTTCACAATGCTAAAGTAATAAATTTGAATGCGATGAAACATGTCAGGATGCTTAAGCAGATATGTAGGGGGGGGCCATGTACAGAATAATCAAGACCCCTAGCTGGCAGCACCAGATGAATTATCAACCAGCAGCCATGTGAGTGACATCATTTTTGGACTTCCCATTCATTTTGGCACTCCAATCTACACCATCGGAAACAGAAGAGCCACCTAGGCAATTCCTGGAATATTGAAATATAATAAATTTTTATTAAGCAACTAAATTTTAGGCAGTATAGGGATGCAGTACAGCCATAAGATAAATCTAAAACACTTGGCATTGGCTTCAAGATTGGACTGTAGATGGAGTCATAAAGAACAGTAGGGAGACTCTTGGTGGAGGCTGACAAGGCAGTGAAGAAATTAACATTGGAGGACACAAGAAAGGCACCCAGTCTCATATAGTGATGAAAGATTTGACAGCACTGTCACCTACAGTAACATGGAAAATATAAAATACAACTAATGAACTTGTGGATTTGGTAAAAGTGATTTCCAGGCAGAATGTTGAAAGTGTCAGTTGGTTATTTTTAACTGCTGATAATATTAATAAAGTCATAAAAAAGAGAAAAGACCTAAAGAAGCCATTTGGATTTCAAGAAGAATTTAGAGAATATTTTTCCAAACTAAAAGTTTCGAAGTTGGGCCAGGTGTGGCAGCTCACGCCTGTAATTCGAGCACTCTGGGAGGCGGAGGCAGGTGGATTGTTTAAACTCAGGAGTTCAAGATCAGCCTAAGCAAGAGTAAGACCCTGTCTTTACTAAAAATAGAAATTAGCCAGGCATGGTGGCATATGCTTATAGTTTCAGCTACTCAGGAGGCTGAGGCAGGAGGATCGCTTAAGCCCAGGAGTTTGAGGTTGCAGTGAGCTATGATCATGCCATTGCACTCTAGCCTGGCAACAGAGCAAAACTCTGTCTCAAAAACAGAACAAAACAAAAACAAAAACTACAAGTTTCAAATTTGAAAATAAATCTGTTTCTCAGTTCAAGACTCTTCAAGTGGCAAAAAACTGGCAAAGTAAGAAATGGCTCTGGGAAAAGGTCAAAACCACAGTGATGCTGATATCATGTGGACTCAGATCAAGGTCAAGTCATGGATGTGTGTCTGCAAGATTCTTTGTTAAGACCTCATGAAGATTAAAGCCTGTGCTTCCTAGATTCTCATCTAGATTAAAAAAAGTCTTCTAAAAATCTTAAGGACACGCTTTCCGGGCTGTTTCTGGTAGAAAAAAAAAAAGACTTGCAAAAAATTTAGGGGCAACATTCCAGAACACCCTAACCCTTACCCCAAGGTTAAAAAGTACCTGTCTTTAAGAGTATGTATAGTTTAACTCTAATCAATGCATGTGGCTTCTGCCCAAGGATGCTAATCCTAATACGTGTGCATGATTTAGGTACAATGATGTTAACATCAGTAAGAATCATAGGAAACCTACAAAGTTTCTAAGAAAATTGTCAGAGGAAATACTGCCAGCTTAGACTGAAAAGGACTGAGATAACTCAAAATGAATTGAGGCCTCTGGACCCCTAACATTTTATGGTCAAAAAGCAGATTAAGAAAATATATCAACTACAAATGTGGACCATTTCTTATGGAAAAGAAAGAATTACTCGCTGGCCTAAAGTTCAGATAGTGGAGCCCAAGCCCAAAAAGAATCTTTCAGAGGGAGCAGAAATGGTTCCCAATCAATGTACATTTCCCAGTACTAGACCAGGGAGAATTAGCAACACGTGCCTGGCCAGATATCACAATTTCTGCAAACAGGCAGCTGATAAGTGCTGCTTATTTCTCCGCTTTAGAGTAAGAATGTCTAGTATGGCTCTTTATCCTCATCTCCCCATTGTTTGCTGGGCATAGGAGTGTAGTCTAGATAGTTCATAGATACCCAAAAGACTCATTCTCAAGTTGATCTAGTTTTGGTAAAAAATATCCTGTACCTTGAGTCTGAGCCTAATGTTAAAATGGGATGAGATTTTGTGAGAACAGGCTAAGAATATTTTTCATGTGGCAGGAATATGAATTCTTATATCCAGAGCATAGGTTGTTTTTACAAAGATGATTGTAATAATGTCTGCCATCCCACATATTTTTTTGCAATATGACCTTGCCACTCCCCTATCGAGATA
>CAUYRT010032218.1:0-56371 GCA_963574885.1 Lepilemur ruficaudatus | reverse complement strand
GTCTGAGGTTACACCACATTAAAGAGACAAAGACTAGACAGTAGCAGAGTCTAATGTCAGACACAGTGGGATTGTCAGGTTATAAACTATAGCAGGAAAATAAGAGCAAACACCAACCTAATGGACAGAAGACAGATTGTGGCTGGAGGAACAGAGGTCAGGTCAAGGAAATGCCAGCAAAGGACAGACCACAGTAAAGGAACAGGGACAGATCGACACCTGGGGGGCACAGATTGGACCCTGAGTGGTGAGACAGCAGACAGTCTATGAGAAGAGCCCGGGGTTAAATTGCGGCGAGAGACACAGGACGAAGGCCAGAGCGGGCGTAAGTCCCGAGTGAGGAGTGAAGGCTGGATTACAACTGGCAGGGTGGAGGCTCAACCTTAGGGTACAGGTCTAAGGTCAGACCCAAGTGAGATCAAAGGTGGACCCTGATAGAAAAGATCTGGGTGAGACCACACGGGCAAGTAGCTGGAAGTTCAATTCAACGGGGGTGGGAAGAGACGCACTTCAAGGCTGGAGTAGAGGATGCCGGAGGGAGGGATGGGGGAGCCAGACACTTCCAGAGAGGGGTGTAAATTAGGGTGCGGGGAGCCAAGCCTGCAGAGTTGCCTTCCCCAACCCTGACCCCTCCCCACCCCTGAGCCTAGAGCTCACCCTCCGGGGCTGAGAGGCTGAACACGATCACCCGGGAGATGGGGCCGTCCTGCAGGACCGTCCATGTCTGCAAAACCTCTGCGTGGAGAGCAAAGACTCAGGGCCCTGTCCCCCCCCCCCACCTAGTCCCCCCTCGCCCCGGCCCGGGCCAGCCCCGCCCACCAGCCCGCACCTCGACTCTGCTGGTCCACGTGGGCAACTCGGACATAACCGCTCTGACAGCCCAGAGCTGAGAGGCGCCGGGATGTGCCAGGGAGGTTGTGGACATCGAGCCAGAGGACACTGGTGGGTGGGAGGGCGCACAGATAAGACGGAGGGCCATCCCTGGGCCCCAGCCCCACACCTCTGCCTCCCCAGGAGCACCCACCCCCTCCCTGCAGGCCTGGGACCCGGCTGCCTGATTCCTCCCAGGTAACCCCCGCTGCCTCATTTCTGTGGGGACAATTCCTGCCACCTGATTACCGAGTTCGCCTCCTGTTTCTTCTGAGGTCGCCCCGTTGATCAATTTCTCTGAAGTCCTGATTTTTCTGAGCTCACCACCATTGCCCAATTTCCTTAAGGTCATCTCCCCCTACTGCTGTCCCTGAGGTCACTCCCACCACCTGATTTCTCTGACGTTGCCGCCCTGGTCCCCGCTGGCCTTTTTCAGGGTCTCTCCTACCTACTGGTCAGGTTCGTGAGCTCCGGGAAGAGGTTTTCCACGGGCTGTTCCTCAAATTGATGCAGCCCCTCGTTCTGGTGGAAGCAAGACCCACCGCACCCCACTTAAGGTCAGCAGCCCGCCTCATGCACACGCCCCAACGCCAGCCTGCGGCCACATCCCCTGGCCAGGGCTCTGCCCAGCACATTCCCCCCACCCCGCCTCACCTCCTTGTAGAGATGAATGGCCGGGTCGTTCCCACTCAGGAGAAACACGGTCTCTAGTTGATCCCCGACCTGAACCCTGAAAGCAGAGAAATCTAGAATCCCAATGCGGTAGAACCATGGGAGAACCCATGTGTTAGAACCATCCTCTTGTAAGAACCCTTGCCTGTGAGAACCCTAACATTCTAGGATCCAGACAAGGGACCCAGGGCTAGAATCTCAGGGCTCCAGCTCCTTAGTACTCTATCCCCTCGAAATGCAGAAATCTGGAACTCCAGTACTCTAGAAGTTCTAGTTTGAAATACTAAAATTTTTAGACTTTGTTATCCTGGATATTCAGACTTATGGAACGGAAAAACATCCGAATCCTAGCATCCAGAACATTAGTGCATTAGAATCTTCAGTTTCTGGAAGAACTCACTCTCATCTGCTAGAACAGAGGTTGGCCAACTATGACCTGCAGATCAAATCCAACCCACAGTGTTATTGGAACTCAGCCACGCCCATTCACTTACAGACTTGGTAATGGTTGCTTTCTTGCTATGACAGCAGAGTTGGGTAGTTGTGGCAGAGACTGGCTCTCAAAGCCTTTACAAAAAATAGCTTCCCAATCCCTGTGCTAGACCATCAGTGTTCTCGAATGGAATGTGGAGCTCTAAAAATAGAACCCACGTGCTTTGGGATTCTTGGACCTTGGTATTCTAGATGGTCTCTGTTCTATCTCCTTGAAATATGGGAATGTTAGGACTTTATCATTACAGAATCTCAGAAGATCCTGCCTTCTATCCAACTATAAAACGTTCAAGTCTTAGAATCTTAGAGCTTCCAACTCTAGAACGCTTAGCATCTATGATCTTGGAATGTCAGAATCTGGAACATTAGCATCTGGGAATTCTAGATGTCAAGAACACAAGTGCTCAATGAACTCAAGACTATCTAGTTCCGGGATGGCAAAGTCTGGTCCACGGCCACCTTAAAAGCATGATGTTCTAAAAAACAAAAACAGATTGTCTATGGGCAGGATTGCAGTCTCCAGTTAGCTCCAACTCCCCAACCTCACACACACACTGCCCCCTGCATTACACTTGTGCCGCCCACTCTGACATCACCTCTCTGGCCCCTAAAGGCATTTTACTTTTCAATCCCTAACCCAGTACAACCCCTTTATTTTCCAGATGGGGAAATAGACTCCATAAATTGATCCATAAGTAAGAAAGGGGTTTGAGAACCCAGGGCTCCTATGCCTAGAGGGGCGTGGGCATGGGAGCCCAGGGGACACTCACTCTGCATGGCACAGCTGGAAAGGAGTGAACTGGAGCTCCAGGTTCAGGCAGCTCTCTGTAGGGGGAACACAGGCAGATGGGCACGGGGGACCTGCTGGGCCCCCCTCCCGCAGGCCTTCCCTCCAGGCCAACACTCACGGGCAATGGAGTCAAGGTTGTACTCGGAGCCAGGCTCGTAGTCGCAGTAAATGTTGAGGAAGGGGCTGCCCTTGTCCCCTGAATCCTGGGGAGGAAACTGGTCTCGGGAGAGGGTAGGGGCCGCAGGAGGGATCTGGGGCGGGCTCAGTGGGAGCCACCATGTGTGCAGGGAGGAGGGCGAGGGCAGGTGGGGGGAGCTCTGGGTACCTTGATGAACGTGATCCCCACAACCAGGCCCCGCTTTGGGGGCGACTTGTTGAAGGTGTCGATGGAGACGATCTCTGCGTCCACTGGGAGGGGAGAGTTCAAAGTTCAGGTTTCGGGCAGACTTGTGACCCCAGTACGTCCAATAACGGTGAGCTCTGACCACTGCAATCATCACCTCCTCTGGGTCCGAGTGAGTCCTGGTCACCATCGCCGTGACCTCTGAACCCTGTGTACCAGGGATCCTGACACCCTAACCACTTCCAGACCCACTACCCCCTCCTCCTGACCCCAATGACTATCAGCTCTGACTCCCTCCAATCACCCTGCTCCCACTCTCCCATCATGGTGACCCCGGGTTCCAGGTCCCCCGGCCCCACGGCGCCACGCACCGGGGATATAGTTGAACTGCAGCTCCTTGGCCACCGGCCGGATTTTCTGCCGGAGGTCTTGGTAGCGGAAGCCGAGTACCTTGCCTTTAAGGGTGGCGGCCAGCAGCTCCCCGCGCCCGCCGGCACCACCTGCCAGCCCGTACACATTGCTCTGCGACGAGAAGCGCGTGAAGCTGTCCTCGCGCAGCGGGCAAGGCTCCGCGGCCACAGCCGCCTCCCCCATCACGCCCCGCAGCCACTCACCCTCTCCGCTGCCCGCGCTGCAACCCGCCTTACCCTACCCACGGCTCTCGAAGCGACCAGCACCACGGGGTACCCGCCCGCTGCGCAGATTGATGACGTGGAGAAGCCGCCGTCGCTGCCCTTTACCAAGATGGCGGCCAGCTCGCCTGCCCTGGCCTCCCCCGCGACTTCGCTCCACCGCGCCTGCGTACTCGTCCCCGTTCCATTTCGGGACCTAGGAAGCGGCTGCCCTGAGACTGTGATCAGAGATGCGGGGTGGTGGCCCACAGCCCCTCGCGGTATGCTGTGTGGAAGGTAGACTCATCATCAGAAAACAATATTGCCCTTACGCACAGGAACTACTCTAATCGCGTTCCATCTAACGATTTATTCAAAACTCACAAGGAGCTTGAAATAAGTAATCTGTAAAATCCATTTTACAGATGAGGGAAGTGAGGCACAGAGAGGGAAAGTAAGTTGCCTAAGAGCACACAGCTAGTAAGAAGCAGTCAGTATTGGAACTTAAACAAGGTAACTCCATGATTCGTTATTTTAACATCACCTTTAAAATGGCGAGATGCATTCTTCTCACCCTAAGTAAAAAAAATCCAGCTATCTATCCTGGCATATAATAATCACCTCCTTTATGGAACACCTGCTTGGTGACAGTCACGTTGGCCCTGATTATCTTACTGATTCCTCCCAATCACTCTGCAGGACCTACTGTTACCCGCCTCGCATTCATTTACTCAGTATTTACTGGGCTTTTCCGACGTGCCAAGACATCCTTTACAAATTTATCTCACCAGATCTTTGCAAAAACCCTACAAAGAGGTTTATCATCCCAGTTTACGGAGGATGGAATTGAGGCTTAGGGAGAGTAAGTCCTTTGACTGGTAGTAAGTGGTGGGGACAGGATGTAAACCAGGTGTTTCTGGGCCTTCTGGGGTTCCTGAATATGCTGCTTTGTCCCTAGGACATAAAGGTTTGGGGACTCTGTACACATCTGTGTATAATTTCCAGAAGACATGGGTTGGCTACCTGACCCAGCCACCTTGAGTAATCTTTCACGCAGAAAGAAAACACAAAACATTCACACACATCCTGATTGCAAGCTCCATGAAGGCGGCGACTGATCTCCCTTGGCCACAGCCAGGTCCTCAGCAGCTGGACAAGGCCTGACACAAAGCAGGCATTCAGTCAATGTGCGTCAAAAATCACAATTATAATATGGGCCAGGCCCTTTGCTAAGCACCTGGGACACTGGTACATAAGAGAAAGCAAATGGAAAGTTCTCAAGGCAGATTGGATCTGGAAGATGGTAAAAAGGAAGGTGATGATTCCAGATGTCTGGATTCGGTGAAGAAAAGCTCCTGAGAGCAGCTCATGGTGTGTATTCCCACGGCCTGGCACACAGTAGGTGCTTAGTGAACACTAGCTGATGCAATGGAATGTGGGTCTAGTTCTGCCACTTCTGAGGTATGTTTTCATCAGGCTTCTTCTACCCTGCATGGTAACCTATAAACCACATTCACTTAATTATTTGTTGAGTGAATAAGCAAATGAACGTATGGGTTGAGAAGGAAAGAACCATCCTGTTCAAAGGTTTCCAACTGTAGCTGCACAACTGACGCCCCTATAGGGCTTTGAAAAAAATAAACGAAAAGGGTTGGGAATGTCAATCAAACCACAGTTAATCAGAGCACGGCCCAAGCTTGAACATAGTGATTTGAAAGCACAGCCGGGGCTGAGAATGGCTGGTTTCCGTCACTAACAGCAGAAACAGGTTCTCACGCTGCCCTCCAGCCAGCACCCCCGACACACACTGGCCATCAATCTAGCTCTCGGGAGTCTTCACTGCCGGAGGAGCTGAAGGGGACAGAGGACCAGATAAGGCGTCAGGGACAGGCTGCCTTTTGTTGACCCTGGGAGGAGAACCTGACCTCGCCCACACCTCCTCCAGGCCCACGGGGCTGCAGCACCTCTTCAGAAGCCGGCCCTGGTTTCCCTGGCAGCCCCTCTTGTGCGTGATGCTACCCCGCCATGCTGTGGCACACGGCCTGGCTTGGGCACTGAGCCTTCCCGAGCCCATTGCCCACACAGTGAGGGGCCCAGCCGAGGGCTGGGGTGCAGCACACACTCGTCCCAGGCCAGTCCCCTGACACACAGGAAGACCTACATGGCGGTGTGTGGCAGAAGTGGCTGCTTCTTACCCATCTTCCTCCTCCATCTCCTCTCCCACTCCCCCGACCCGCTCGAGCTTCATGCTCTACCCACCAAAGTCACCTCCTCCCCGATCCTGTGACAGATGGAACAACTGTCACCAGGGTGTTCAGCCTTCCTTCCAGGGAAATGTGGATGTGGGGTGAGGACAGGGGACCGGTGGGACTCTTCCGCTCCCTCTCCACCAGAGCAGTTACGACGACTGTTGCATTCAGTCCCCCAGGCAGCTCCGAGGGGTGTGATCCCCACCCCTCATCCCAGTTGGGGACACCAAGGCCCCCGGACGCCAAGGGCCCCGAGGAGGCTAGATCAAGACTGGAGTTCTGGGCCTCCAAGCCGACCGTCCGTGGGTTCTCCTGCCCCAGAACCTGAGCCAGCCTGGGGCAAAACTGCCTTGAGGACACATGCCCTCCACTTCCCCACAGAGCGCACCCGGAGCCCAAGGTGGGACCAGGAGGGGCAGGAGGACAGGTGACCAGCACCAAGGGACAAGGTGGGTAGCAGAGGTGAGGAGGAAGAGAGACTCATGCAAAAGTGTCGTTTTTTTATTGTCTTTCTTGGGCCAGCTGCAGCTTCCAACTGACAAAATCTCAAAGCGTTAGGGAAGGAGCAGGCACGGGGGTCGGGGTGGGGGTCACACCCTGAGTTCCAGGGCCCAGGGTCTAACCCGAGAGGCCAGGGCTGCAGGAGGCTGGGGGCGATAAGGGGCCCATCCCCAACGGTGAGAGCAAGTCTCAGCGGCTACGTGTGCTCAGAGCTCGGCTGGGGGATGCAAGTGGGAGAGAGAGAAACCAGCCTCACGACTCAGCTGGTCAGGACATGGGGGCCCAGATGCCACCCCAAACCCCGGCAGCGCCCACAGCAAATAGGTCTGTATCAAAGATCCTGCACAGCTGGCTTTGGGGGTGAAGGGTACCTTTGGGGACTTAAATAAATGGGGAGGGGGCGAGGGATATAGCGAGAACAGAGGGTGACTGTCCGGCCAGCAGGCCCTGGCCTCTGGTGCCCCATGCGGCGGTGCCGAGCCCTGCTGCTGCCGCCTGCCCGCTGTGGCCCGAAAGACTCCCAAGACTCCCGGGGCAGGGGAAAGGGGAGGGGAGATCTCGCAGCCAGTCCCAGGCCCCACCTCTCTCTGAGCAGAGGTGACAGGAAGACAGGCGCCGGGGCGGGGGCTTAGCGCAGGTCCTCCTCATCACCCTGGATGGTCTTCTTGATGCGCAGCAGCATGGTGGTGAGCCACTGGTCCAGCCGGGAGATGGAGTCGTACTCCTTCACCTGCGCACACCAGGGTGATGGGGCCGCTGCTGCCGCCCGCTCCCGTCCCCAACCCTGGAGCCGAAGGTCTTTAGCGCCAAGATTGTCAAGATGCGTCCCTGTCATCATTTAGGGGCTTAAATTCCTGAGGGTAACCCAGGGAGAGACAGGCTTGACGTGTGCGATCTAGAGGACTGAATTAGGACCCGAGCTGGACACAAGTGAGTTGAGCCCGTTCAGAACAGAATAAGGAGAGAAAGAGGCGTCCGCGTGGGGTGTCCATCAGGGAGGGGAGAGTCAGCCTCTCCCTGTCCCCTCAGCCCCACCTTCCTCCTCACCTCCCCCTCCCTGTCTGCTCCTCCTGGGTCGCCCAGGGCACCCAACGTGAGACAGCCTCAGCCGCTCGCTGGGGAACTCTGAACGGTGCACAGACTTGTCTTCAGGGGCAGACAGATACCAGTCCGGACCCCAGCTCTGCCCCCACAGCGCCAGGGCCAAGTCTCCTCCCCGCCTTAGTGCCGTCCTCTATAAAGTGGGAAGAACGCCCCCCTGCACCTCTTCGGGCGACTTGTGAGGATTCTGGGGTGGCTGAAGAAAGGAATTCACAGCCAGGGGCCACCAACAAAAAAGGGTGAATTTCATGGGAGACTGTCTGAGAAAGACAGCCTACCCCGGGGACCCATACCACCTACTCACCGACTCAGTGTAGCTGTCCACATTCTGCTCCTCGTGGGCTTCTAGCAGCTTCTGCAAGCAAACGGCAGGAAGGGGTCAGGGCCCAGGCTGGCCTGGATTCGATCCAAACACATGCTATCTGGGTGGGTTAAACAGGGGCTTGGGGTGGGGAGGAACCCCATGCTGAGAGGAAAACAGGGGTGTGTGTTCCAGTCCTGCCACCCTGCTCATCAGGAAGGGCTCACCCTCGGGGCCACCTCACTGACACAGAGCAGCACCAGAGGGGTGTGTGTCGCCACCCGGCCCCCAGCCCTGTCCCTAGCTC
Organism: Lepilemur ruficaudatus; assembly: GCA_963574885.1. Lineage (NCBI taxonomy): Eukaryota > Metazoa > Chordata > Mammalia > Primates > Lepilemuridae > Lepilemur > Lepilemur ruficaudatus. The sequence continues at coordinate 48,134 of CAUYRT010032218.1, read as the reverse complement.
TATCACTGCCTGAGTCGTACTTTTCTCTTCTAGAAAATGGAGACCCAAGTGGCAGAAGAAAGAAAGCAAAACAAAAACAGAAACAGAAACCCCTGGAGAGCCGCTGGTCAAGTCTCGATGATTCTCCCACCTGGAGCCTAAGCCTCCAGACCGCCCACGCCTGGGCCCCCGGCCACCCCGCTCTGGGCTCACGAAAGCGGGAGGCCCGGGCACCTGGCACTCACTTTCATCAGCTTGCATTCCCGGGAGTCAGAGAAGGCTGGAAACAGCTCCTCGTACTTCTGGACAGCCAGCTGAGCAGCAGGGAAGGAGGGAGGGATGGAAGAAGGGAGGGATGGAAGAAGGGGACAAGTTACTAAAGAGAGGGCCACTAGAGCCGCTGGCCCAGCAGCCGAGGGGACCGGGGGACGGCTGGCAGTCCTGAGTCAGCTCTCTGCGCCCCTCCCCCAGCCTCAGGTGTCACCTGGCTCTGTGCCTGTCGGTGACTCTACAGAGCTGCGCTTAGCACCAGCCTGGCTGCAGGGAGGTGGCTGCGGGGAGAGGTGGGCAGTGGGGGGCTGAGGGGGGAGGCTTTCCCAGGCAGGCACCCAGCACCGCCTCCTGCCTGGCTCAGCCAGGGCGGGGGACATGAGCATATCCTCCAAGCCAGCCCTGGGGCTGGGTGCTTATGAGGACCCTGAGAGGAGCAGATGGTGGCGAGCCCCATTTCAAAAGTGAGGAAACAGACCCAGAGACAGGTGGTGACCTGCCCGGGGCACAGGGTAAGACGTGGGGCCAGGATGTGAACCTGGTGACAAAGTCCCACTCTGCCGGTGCCCACAGGGGAGCAGGGCTCAGACAGGGCAGGGGGCAGGGCGACCAGAGATACCAGGAAATTCTGGATGCCACACAGCCCTGCCTGGCTGGGGAACGCCAGACAGTCATACTCTAGTGCCAACTAACTCTCCAGCTCCTTCTCGCTGCCCCTTCCCCCTCCCACTGCCTTCTCTGGCCAAGAAGCCCTGGAAATAGGTGGGGTGGGCATGCAGGCTGCGGTTAGATTCATGACACGGGGAGTCACAAAGATCTGGAATGCTGGGGCTGCGGTTCACTGGGCGTGTGTGTGGCCTTGAACAGGGGACTCTTAGCCTCGGTGTCTTCACCTATAAAATGGGTGACAATGGTGCCAATTTCATGGGATTCAAACAGTGTACCCATGAAAGAAAGAGCCCAGCACTGAGCCAGGACTCAGAAACTCAAAAGCCTACAGAGCCAGGCAGGTGACATCAGGACCGAAATGCATCATTTGCACTTGGGGGCAAGAGATAACTTGGCCTGGTGACAGACATGGTGGCCCAGGGAAGACGATCTGGCTGGTGCAGGGAAAGCTCGGGCAGGGCCCCCCAGGCTGGGCGCACCTTGGCATTGAGCATGTCGATGCAGAAGTGGCAGAGGGCCGCCTTGAAGAAGTAGTCCTTGGCGCTGTACTTGAGGAGGGGGCTGTCCATGGCATTGGTCCCCACCTGTGGCCATGTGGAAGCAGCATTGTGAGAGCTCAGGGCAGGCAGCCCGAAGGCCGGGTCACGGCCGGGCACTGGGGAGCCATCTGGGAACTGAGTCCATGTCCCAGGGCAAGGCCCTGTTAAGCCAGGACCCCAGTGGCAAGGAGCCAGGGACTAGCCCAGGGAGGTCAGCAACTGGTGCCTGGGTGACCAAGACATGATGGGGCTGGGGGAGGAGGGTGGAGGCGGAAGCCAGGTGTCCGTGGGCCTCTGAGGCACCCGACATGGTGGAAAGGAGGTGGCCCCGCTGTCAGGACCAATGACAGGCTGCGGGAACATGAGAGGCGATGCCCACTCCTCTCTCCCCCCGGGCCAGCTGCCTGCCTTTCTTTCAGCCACCACCCGGCCCTCCCCGCACAGCAGAGGGGTGCCCGCGTGACACTCCCACCCTCCCCCTGGGGATGAGGGACCCATGGCCGCTTCAGGCCTCCCAGACTCTGGCTCTTCAGAGCCTGCCTCACTCCCGGGCCTTCCGGGAAGCTGTGGGAAGGGCGGTGACACGGCATGGGGTCGTGGGTGGATAAAGCGTTTGGCCAAGCTGAGGATGAGGTGACGGCGAGGGGGACAGCATGACGAGAGACGTGGAGGCAGGCAGGGCGGGAGAGATGGGGGGGATGAAACGTGGGTAGGGACAATGCCCTGAGCAGAGCATGGGACAAGGGCCCGCCGCGGCCCACCTGTTCATAGATGTCAATGGCCTTCTGATACTGCTCCAGCTGTGCGGCGTAGCCAGCCACCTTCAGCAGACACTTGTTGGCTGAGCTGCGTAGGGGGGAGGAGAGAGGGTCGGTGGTGGCGGGTCCTGCAGGTCACTGAGGGGCCTAGGGGCAGGCAGGAAGAGGGACTACCTGTTGGACTCCTCGCCTTTGTAGTAGTCTGCAGATTGCTCGTAGTGCGCGATGGCCTGGGGAGACAGGAGGAGGGTGAGCTCGACAGGTGGGCAGGAGAGGGAGAGGCCTCCACGCAGACTGCATCGCCCTCTGCCCTGCCCTGCCTGAGACATAGCCCGACCCCTCTCTCCAGGCTCTGCCGGTGCCCCCATCCCCCTTTCCTGGTGCTCAGACACCAGAGGGTTCCCCCGGGTGGAAGAGGGAGAGAGAGGCCCCGGTCCTGGGCACTGGCCCGGGCAAGGCCCTGACTGCCCGCTTACCTTCTCGATGTCTACCAGCTCCGTCTCATAGATCTCAGCGATGGAGATGTGGTGCTTGGCTGCGATGGTGAACCGGCCCTGGGGGGACAGGGGAGGGGGCCGCCTGTGACCAGTGATGTCCTCCGTGCCCCACCCCCCCCCCCCAGCTCAGACATGATCATCCGGGGTTCTGGCCCTCAGCCCCGGCTGTGAGAAGGGGGAAAGGGAAGGCTCCAGCACTGGAGACCTGGCTGTGAGTGCGGGCTGACCAGGGGGCCATGGGCAAATCCTCCCAAGGTCTATGCCTGTTTCTAACCCACCCACAAAGGCACCGACAGACGGTGTGAACACCAGAGAGAATGTGTAGGAATACTCGGCAGAGGCCCTGGCCCTCAGGGAGCATTTGATGGAGGGTCGAAAGAGGCAGAAGGATGAGCCCTTTTATTCAGAGTAACCTGGTAAAAGGCCTTGGAGAAACCAGGACAGAGGGCTTGAGGGTCCCCTGCCCAAGGGCCCCACTCTGGGTGGCCATGGAGCTGACCCTTCTCACAGGCCAACACCTGACCTTCAGCCTCCCCTGTACCCGTCCAGAGCTCCCCACAGAGGCTCCGAGCTCCGAGGGGCTGCGCACCCTTCTACCTGCCTCCGCCCCACCCGGGGCCCAGGTACCTGCCCTGCCGCTCTGCACAGAGGCTGGTCCAAGGCCACCCCACCCCTTGCAGAGGGCAGTAGGAAAGGGTGAGGCCCTGCGCTCAGCCAGGCTTAGTTGTGGGTCTCAGCAACTCCTGTTTACGGTCCTGTGTCCCTGGGCAAGTCCTGTCACTTGCCCAAGCCCCCTTTCCCCTACCGCCAATGAGGATAACAATAGTGCTGGTGTCACAGGGTTGCTGTGAAAGAAGGTAAAACCACTGGGCAGAGGCTGTCTGGTTCAAAAAGTGGAAGCTGCTGTGATTGTTATAGCTGAAATTATGACTGCAGCGTGGCCCTGAATACAGCAATAGGGTGGGGCCTATGTCCCCGCCGGGGGGGGGGGCGTCTGATGAGACGAGGGGTGGCGGTGAGAGGAGGCAGAGAATAAAGAGCCAACAGGAGCCCAGGCCGAGTCTGGGTCCAGCGTCCCGCTCCCTGGCCTCTGCCTGGCAGCTGCCCTCTGGGCTGCGTATGCCAGCAGAGACGCTCCCTGGGGCAGGGCAGAGGCTAAGAGCTGGACACACACACACTCTCTCCAATAACCACCAACTGCCACAAATGAAAACCTTGATGGCACATCGAGGGACCAGGATGTGCAGAGAGAGGGGCCGTCAGGCTCCTGTGCTGTGCTGCGGCCAGAGCTGGGCCGCCGGGAGCTGGACAGGACCCCACCAGCCCTGCCAGCTCCCCCAGCCCCCACTTGCCCCTTGCTGCCTGCTTTTGGCAGCAGAACAGGGAACACTGCTGGGGGGAGGGGAGGCGAGGCTGGGACAATATGGCAGGACACTGAGGCGGGGACGAGACAAGCAAGTGACGCTTACCATGTCTGTGTAGATCTCGATTGCTCTCATCAAACAGTTAATGGCCTCTGGGGAGAGAAGGAGGGAGGTGGGGAGGAGAATGAGAAAGCGGTCGTTTCAGCAGGGCCTGGGAGAAGAGGTGGATGCAGGTGCAGGCGCTCCCGGGATCAGCAGGCGCGCGGTTGCCAGGGCCACGCTTGTGCCCTCCGGGGCTGGGAGGAAAGGTGAAGGTGAAGGGATCCCTGAGGCCCAGGAAACTTGGTCAGATTGATTCACTCTGCAGACTGTGACTTGCTGGGCACGTGCTCCAGGGGAGCCATTCATCCTTGGGCTGCCGCGAGGCCACCAGCTTCCCGGCAACCCCAGGGACAGGTCACAGCTGGTGCGGGGCCAGGCTGATGGCCAGACTCCCATGGGTGTTTTGAGCCAGACCTGCCAAGGCCCTGCTCTCAAAGGACAGAGCTGCTGGCAAGGGGCGAGGAGGGGTCGGAGACAGCGAAGCCTGACATCTGAGGCATCCTTGGAGGCGGCAGGGATGCCCAGGCTCTACCTGGGCTCTGCCACCGATGCTGCAGGACCCTGAACAGGTTCTGTCCCCCGCACCAGTTTGGCCTGGATTTCTGGCACAAGGAGGCTGGATGCTGTGAACACCGAGGCCGCTCACTGTGGGCTCTCCACCGCCCTCTCTGTCCCACACCGCCCTCTGCTCTCAGCCCCGCTTAACCCGGCCCTGCCACCCACCGGCTCCTTCAATTGCAGGTTTCGCCAAAACCCCCTAACACACCAGGATGGCACCGAAAGGAGGAACTGGGCTACCTTTGTTGTACTATCTCTTGCAAGATTTTAAATTTGGGAAAGGTTTTTTTTTGACAATTTATTTGGAGAGAGAAAAGCGTGAGTGGGAGGCATTTTCTAGCAGATAAAAATGAGTTCCAGAGCAGGTATTTTTTTTTTTAAACTCCATTTTTGTGCATTTCAGAAGGAGAGTGGTATTGGGGGGAGGGAGGAAGGAAGAGGGAGAAGGGCGCAGAGCCTGGACAGACCACAGGGTGTGGGCTGGGCAGGGGTATAGGGCATTCGAAGGCTCCTGGTCACCACCTGAGCCTTCCTGGTCAGCCCAGCCTGCTGGACTGAGACGCGGCCTGTGCTCGCCTGGGGAGGGTGAGCCAGCGAGAAGCGCAAGGCCTGGTGCCTGCTCTCAAGGGGCTCATGGTCTAGATGGGACACCAAGCTCACTCCCTCAGGAGCCATCTGAACAGAAGCTCTTAGCCTTAGGCCTGTGGCTGCGCTTCCAGGGACTCTATAACCCACCCTCGAAATTTACATGCAAAGAGTGGGTGTCTGTGAGTGCTACTCTGGGGTAGGGGAGTCTGTAGATTTTGTCCAATTCGGAGAGGCCACTGGGGACCCAAACGAGATTCAGGGAATGTACATCATTCAGCCAAGGTCTGGAGGTTGACAGATGGAAGCCCGAGGCAGTAGGACGAGGGACAGAAGGCAGAGAGGGGGCAGAGGAGGAGGAAGGGGAGAGAACACAATCAAAAACCAGTAGCGGGAAACAGTAAGTATTAATGTAACACACACATATTTTGTAACAGACCAGATCCAGAAGCCACAGAGCTGGCCAAGATGTCAAGGAGAAGGCAGTGGGCTGCAGTGAGCCCACCCCAGCCGGCTCCAGCATCCACCAGGAGGCCCAGGGCTGCTCACGGGCTCCCTCTCCTGGCTGGAGCGCCCAGGACACTCAACTGGGCACCCTGCAGACCGAGGTGGCAAAGGCTGCCCCGGGTGAGATTAGCAGCTGCCACCAGGACCTGCTGGCACTGGCTCTGGAGTGCTGTCAGCAAGGTGCAGCTCTTGCAGTGGCCGCAGTGGGGGACAGGCTTACCCCCAGGCAGCGACACGGATTCATGGGGCTAAGCGCCCTTCGTGCCCGGAAAGCAGCAGGCTGCCACCTGACAACGCAGCCAGCTGGCTCCCGGATGAGCTTCTAACGCACTCGTGACCACCGCGCTGATCTCAGCTCACCTAGCCCTCGGAGGATGGCCCGCGCATACACTCTGGACAAGCAGAGCAACACCCAGCTCCCTGTTCTGGCCCTCTGGGAGGCAGCTCACCTGGTCCCCTTCTCCTCTGTCCACCCAGAGAGAGCTGGAGAGGGATTTGGGAATGATCCAGCTGCAACCCCAACCCACTGCAGTCGCGCCCACCGGCACTGCCACCCGACTCAGCGCCTGCCTCCAAAGCCACCAAAGCCTTCCTCGAGCACGTCTAGGACTCCGCTGTCTCTTCCATGGTAAAATGGGGCCAAATCGCAGAATCACACAAAGAAGTCACATGGGTTAAAAGATGCTAGGTGTCTGGTACGCAACAGGCACACAGTAACGGGAGCAGGCAGTGGGGGAACAATTGGGGACTGGGCCACTTTCCTGCCCCAAGTATACACAGAACCTGTGCTCCTGGCCCCAGCTATCAGGCCGGCTGGGGAAGAGGCCTCCCTGGCCCAAGGCCACCCAGAGCAGCCAGTAGATGGGAAATTCTGAGGAATCAATGACAGATATGGGCACCAACCCATAGGGCACCAACCAAGGGGCAGCAGGCCATCCTCTGCACAGGCAAGGGTGATGATGGGAGCCAAGGCAGGCCTCAGGCGCACACCAGCTCCTCCTCAAGGGGAGGACCCTCCAGGAGAGACTCCTGTAGGAAGTGCTGACCTAGGGCAGAGGCCTTCCAGGCCGCCGAGGAGACCGGTGACGAAGAACGCCCCAGGGAGCTGGCCACCTGCTTGGGGAAACGTGGCAGGGTTCCAGATCAGGCCTCCAGCTCTGTCTCACAAGGCACCTGGCCAAGGGGCGGAGGCTATGCGGAGCCCGGGCCAGGCAGGGACACCTGGGCTGATGGGAGTAAGGGCTGCCCTTACCAGATGTTTCTCACATGCCAGGTGCTGCGCTGGACATGAACATTATCTCAAAGTATGATCTCTGCTGTAACAGACGAGGAATAGAGTCGCACAGGGGAGGCAGTCCTCCCAGACTTCTGAGACCATGAACCTCCTGCCCTGCTGAGCCACACAGAGCTGCCTCCCACCGCCTTCTCTGTGAGGCCTGACCGGCCCCAGACACGAAGCAGGTGTTGTCCCTGGCTGAGAGCTGTGCCTGGGTAAACACCTAGAGGTTGTGGCACAGAATGCTGTGCTAACACCCCTCCCTGATCCGCACCAAGTGCCCAGGGCTCTGTCCAGATTAGCCTGTTCTCACGACTGCCCCCTCCTTCCCCTCAAAGTCTCCCCCAGCCAAATCCAGCCTACTCCCTGCCTCAGCTCCCAGGCGGCCAACTGAAGCCGGCCCTGAGCCAAGTTGTCGCCTATGGTGATGTGGCATCATCACTGCATTTTCCCATCAGTCTACAACTCCTCCGCTACGCTCTGGGCTTCCCAAGGCCAGGGATGGGCCACACCTTCACCCCAGGCCCACACCCGGCCACAGTCTTGCTGTAGAAGAGCTAGAAAAGCTCAGATCAAAAGCCAGGGGAAAGACATCACAGGGCCAGGTAGGGCCTGTCTGTGGGAAGTGCAGGAGTCTGCTGAAAGAGCAAATGGCACTGTGCACATGTCCCCACCCTGGCACTCAGTGGTGCCCCAGAAACAGGTCCTTCCAGTCATTCCGGATGGAGCAGCAGCTGAACATCACAGATGCTAAGGCGGCGTCTCCAGACCGCCAGTTCCCCCGGGTAGCAGCAGGGAAAGGCTTGGGCGGGGTGGGGAAGGGTTCTGTGGAGGGTGCAGAGGCTACCCGGGATGATTCAAGCTTAAAACAGACCCAGGGTTGACCTGGGTCATCGTCACATCACCCACATGGCCTCCTGTGGCCCAGTGCTACCTGCCAGGCTTGCTCAACGACCCGCCCTCTGGTTCTTGCCAGGCCTGAGCCCCAGCACGCGTGACCACTGAGGCCAACAGCTGTGAGACAGCCAGCTGGAGAGGAACAACTGGTCAGTCTGGGGAAAAGCTACTGGTCTACACAGAGATCAAAACCGTAACTGGCAACTGTCCACCATCGTGATGACGGGGTACGCCGGCAATTCCCAAATGCACTGACCCTAGAGAGACATCCTAGCACCATTGCAAACTGTCCTCTCTTGGGGGGTGGGACAGGCATGTATTTCAAGATTCTATATCTCCTTTTTTTAAAAAACATTCACATATTTCCCATTCCTGAGGAGAGTGACAGTAAATGGTCATTTTTAAAAAAATGTCTTTCTTTGGTAAAATTAAAAGTTAGCAACCTATGGCTGGCACCAAGATTGAAAAACTAAATTAAAATTCCCGCCCCATGAGATCCCAAAGTGTGCTACTTGTGGGGCTGTGCTTCCACTTCGGGATGAGCCCAGTGGGACAGAAACTGTTTTCTCGCCATGAGTCAGTCCCAAACTGGGCTTCGGTCCCTAACACGCTTTCATTTTAAGTAACTTGTTCTCTGGCAACTATACCTCGGGCTCTGTTCTCTCTAATTTTTCCCCAGGGTGCAGGGAAGCCAGGTTAGGATAATTTCCGCTCCTTTTTCAGCAGCGACTCCTACCTGGCTGGTCTTAGAACTCCCCTATTCCCTGCTGCGTGTTAATTCTGACAACAGAACAGATTTTCCTCTCTCCTTGGCAAGCAGTGGGTCTGAAATGCAACTCCCACTCCCAAATGCTCCCAGGCTTCGGGAGGGGAGTGATCAGCTGCACAGACGCAGCGCACGGGGGAGGCGGAGACTCAGAGTGGGGTGCAAACGCCAACCGGAAGGAAGGGAGCCAATTCTGAAGTCACCGCTTGCTTTGCCTCAGGCACTTCCCTCCCAGCCTATCACATGTTGGCCACTGGAAAAATCCAGAGCTGCGGGGAAACCTGAGGACTCCTGGGCAAAGGGCTCAGGTGGTGCTCCAGGCAGCCAGCCGTGTGGCCCAGGGAGGCCCTCACCTTGGGGGTCGGCTTTCTTGAATGCGTTGCCGGCATCCACGAAGGAGGTGGCCGCGTCGTGCTTGTTCTGGAGCTGCAGGTGCAGCTGGGCTGCCTGGCAGAAGGCGTTTCCAGCAGCTGCAACAGAAAACAAGAGGGATCTCGGCCTCAGTGGGGCTCCACACTTTATAACGCCACACCGACACTTCCCTGGGCGGTGGGTTGGGCTCTCAGGAACACAGAAAAGTCCACAAGGGAGGACAAGAGTTATCTGAGCAAGCCCAGGTTGAGGCCTGGCGAGGCCTGGACCTCCGGTTTCCTGACCCCAGGGCTGAGGCTCCTGGTGGTCCACCTGGAGGCCTCTGAGGGAGGCAGGAAGCTGACTCGGGGGGAAGACCTTTTGTTCCAGGTGTAAGGAAAGAGAGCCAGGGTGAACCCGGCTAAAATCTCATGTCCCTGACCCAACCCTGGTGCCAGTATCTCCAGGGCCACCACTTCTAAAGATCCAAGAGGGCAGCTGGAGCTGAGCGCTGCAAAGGATATGAACACAACGTGAGGAGGCACCTCCTGGCCTCAGCCGTCCTCCCTCTGGGAGCCTCGAACCGCTGGATTCAGAACCATCACTAGAAGGCAGAGTGGAGGCTGAATCATGGGGCAGGCTCAGGACGGGATGTTTGGGAAGAAAGGGGCAATTGAGATTAAACCACGTAACACCTTCCCATGTACTCCCCCTTTTCCAAGTCCTAGTTCTTTCCCTCACAAGTCCCCAAGGCTCTTCCTGTCTAACTCCGACTCCTCTGCCTGTGTCCACACTCCATGCCCTCATGCAGTGTCACTGCGGGCTCTGTGCTGATTGTGAGGCTCATGGGGTGGCGGGGGGGCAGGCACGACACAGGGTCTGCCCCTGCCAGGAGCTTCACGTTCAGAAAAGGAAACAGGATGCAACACCAAGAACTCAGGTACACGGGGACAAGTGCCCATGGACACAGGGCAGTGGAGTCCACGCCTGGAGCCCCGTCTGTCCTGCACTCACCTGCCCATGGTCACCTTCCGTGGGCCCCACAGCATTCTGTCCACACGCCTTCTAACCTGACTTTTGGGGGGCAATGGCGTCTCTCCTCGTGTGGAGCTCCAACCACTACCTAGCTCAGCTCTGAGGCTTCTTCCCTCCATCCTCCTCCGCTGTTCAATCACAGAATTCCTAAGTGGGAAAGAGGACCTCAAGGCCTGGCCGCCATCCTCTTAAGACTTTTGAGTAGCAGGACAAAGCCTTCCAGGATTTCACTGTAGGACTTATTATTATTTTTTTAGAGACAGAGTCTCGCTCTGTCACCCAGGCTGGAGTGCAGTGTCACAATCACAGCTCACTGCAGGCAGCCTCGACCTCCTGGGCTCAAGCAATCCTCTTGCCTCAGCCTCCTGAGTAGCTGGGACTACAGGCATGCGCCACCAGGCCCGGCTAATTTTTAAATTTTTTGTAGAGACAGGGTCTTGTTACGTTGCCCAAGTTGGGCTCAAATTCCTGGCCTCAAGCATTCCTCCTGCCTCAGCATCCCAGAGTGCTAGGATTATAAGTGTGAGCCACCGTACCTGGCCTCTTCACTATTATTTTTTTTTTCTCTTCATTATTATTTTAAGGAGCTCCAAATCTGAGTATAAAATTTCAAGAAAATGGGAAGATATCAGGGGAAAGGCCTTAGGATATCAGGCCTAAGACTTTTATTTGAATAATTGGTGGGGAGGTCAACAAATTTTAGTGAAAAAGCAGTATCTATGTGACTAAAAAATATGCATTTATTTTCTAAAGGAATTTTCTTAGTTTGGGAGCATAAAAATACACATAGCATTTGGCTTCGTGCAAGGTGTATTTTGTGAAAGCTCAGGAAAGACTCTTCCAATTTTTGGGAAACCAACATTATCAGAAAATGATAACTGATTTTATCCTGCACTTCTATACCCTGCGCCTCCAAGGTCCCAGTCCCAGCCCCGGGTTTCAACTCTGCAGGGGTCAGAAAGTTCTTCCCTGGCTCTAATACTGTGCCTCTTGCTTGATTTCCTTGATCCAATCCCGTTGACACCAAAAGCCATATTAGGAAATCGGCCCCACATGGGCTCAACGCAATGGCTTTCTGACCTCTCCTCGGCCTGCAGGCCGCCCCTAATAGATCCCCAGCCTCCATGACCTCAAGTAGCCCCTCCCCACGTTCTCTCCTCCATTAAGCTCTCTTGCCTTGTCAGGGCAGGTTAAACGCTCAGGCTCTGCAGCCAGAGCCCTGCTTTTTGAATCCTGGTTCTGTCACTCACTAGTCGTGGCACCTTGGGCAAGGAGCTGAGCCAAGCCTCAGTTTCTGAATCTGTAAAACAGGGATAGTAAGGGACTGATCCTCACAGGGTTGCTATGATGATTCGTTAAATGACGCATGCTTGGCACTTCGTACTCGATAAATGGTAGCTGTGACTGATGTCACTGGAACCAGTCAAACATCCCCCAGCCCAGAATTCAGACTGGGAGGGAAGCACTAGGGAACCTAGGTTTCCAGGAAACCTGAAATTCTGAATTTCTAGAGACATATCTCAAAGAGCTCATCAATCCATGTGGGTCCATTTGGATGTGATAATCTATACATCCCTATCCTTTCCACCGTTTCTCCAAGACCCTGAGACCCAAGGCATAAAGTAGCCCAGCAGACACAGAACACCAGATGGCAGGCCAGTTTCTGAAGCCAGAGATGGTATAAAAAGAGAAGGGCCCTGCAAGGCCAACCGCTCAGCCGGGCCCTCATGACTGGAAGCCGAGGGAAAAGAGGAGAAAGAGCCGCGGAGGACCCCTTGCAGAGATCACTCACCACTCCAGTTTTTGGCCATTTTGAACATGTTTGCTGCTCTGGCGTAGATTTCACATGCTTCCTCGATTTTGGATGAGCCTCTGGGGAAAAAGGGAAAGGGGAAAAGATAAGGAAACCATCTAGTTTGTTATTAAAGAGAAAGCAAGCACTCTGGCCCAGTGCCAGCAGGGCTGTGCCCCACCCTCACCCTCCGCCCGCCCCTGCCGATTGCCCTGTGAAGCCAGCTTCCTCCGGGGCCTCTGGGTCTGTAGCCCCCACCTCTCATACTCAAGCATACTCGATTCGGGCAGGCTAGATTGCCCTGGGTATTCCCTTGGCAGAGGGACTTCCTGATCTCACCACTAGCCCTGCCTCCAACAGCCTCTTCTACTTCTGTGACCACTGGGTCCACTGTCCACATCCCTTTCCCGCAGGGGACCACAGAACACTCTGGGGGAATCAGCCTAGTTTTGGACATCTTGTTCCTTCCCCAGTGCCTTAATCCTGTGCCTCGAACAGCAACCAATAAAGACCTCAAAACCTTAAGAGTACGTCATTACAAATTCGGGACTAGACAGATATACCGTGATACAGCCATACAAAGAAACGTTATTTAAAGATGCATACATAAAATGTTCCCATTTGTGTTTAAAAAAAGAGAGAGTGTGAGAAAGACAGCAACATACACGTTTATATAAACAGAGAGTATTTCTGGGCAAATACATAAAAACCTGGTAACAGCATTTTCCTCTAAGGTATAATCTATAGAAAAAAAACTAGGGCCAGGTTGGGAGGCAGACTTATTCACTGCTCACTGCTCATTTGTACAGCCTGAATGTTTTTACCCCCCGCACATTCTATATATTCAAGAAGAATATGGCCAGGCGTGGTGGCTCACACCTATAATCTTAGTACTCTGGGAGGCCGAGGCGGGAGGATTACTCGAGATCAGGAGTTCAAGACCAGCCTGAGCAAGAGCGAGACCTCGTCTCTACTAAAAAATCGAAAGAAATTAGCTGGACAACTAAAAATATATACATATAAAATTAGCCGGGCATGGTGGCGCATGCCTGTAGTCCCAGCTACCCGGGAGGCTGAGGCAGGAGGATTGCTTGAGCCCGGGAGTTGCTGTGAGCTAGGCTGACGCCATGGCACTCTAACCTGGGCAACAGAGTGAGACTCTGTCTCAAAAAAAAAAAAAAAAGAATTATATATACATATATTTTAATATTAGGATTTATAGTTGGCCCCATGGTCTAGCAATGAGTTACATTTCTAGCAATTTATCCTAGGAAACTGATCAGAAAAGTGACAAGGATATTCAGCACAGATTTATTAATTTAATTATTTTTTAGAGATGGGGGCTCGCTATGTTGCCCAGGCTAGACTCAAACTCCTGGGCTAAAGCAATCCTCCTGTCTCAGCCTCCCAGGCAGCAGGGACTACACGTGCGCCCCACCAGGCCCGGTAGCACAGCACTATTTAAAACAGCAAAACCACCCTCAAAAAACTTACTCCACTATACTACACAAACAGCAGGGGCCTGGGAGATATAGCAAAGTTTAAAAAAATAAAGGGCATCCTGTTTGGGCAGCTTTATTCTGGCTTCTCAACCTCCACGGGACATAACGAACCTCCTCCTGACTCAGGGGACCCTTCGTTAGGCCCTCAAACCCCTATGTCCCCCCTGCATCCTTTTGTCTTTCCACAGCCCATAAGGTCTGTGGTCTCTCTAATTGTTCAAACTCCCATCACCCACGTAACCTGTAGAATAGAGTCTACAGTCTCAGGAGTCTCACCAAGTAGACTTCAGATTCTCTCTTCACCGAAATGACCAGTGTTTAGTTTATTTTTTGTTTTTCAAGAATATCAAACCAGAGCCCCACAGCCACACTTCTGGAGATTCCACTCAGTAGGAAGGGGTAGGGCCTGGAATTGGGCCCCTGGAACAGGCCTAGGATCTAGGTAGGGCCTGGAATTGAGATTTTTAATAATTAGGAACCCAGGTGATTCAGATGATCAGGTGAGTTTGGGAAGGAAAAACCGACTGAGACTGACACACGGAAAGCCACTAGTGACCTGTCCCAGGTCTGGCAACGGCAACAGGCGAATACCCCAGAGGGGGCAGTCCAGCCTCCTGAATCCCAAATAGCACCAGATGAGGTCCTTCTTTAGATGAACAGTCTACCTCTGCTTTTTGGGGTCGTGCAGAAGCTGTCCCCTACCCTCTGCTGTCCCCAGGAAGTGGCCCTGGGTAATGTGCTCTTTCCACACTCACCCCACTGGCCCCACTGCCTGCCCCCGCCCAAACTCACCCCAGCTAGCTCAATACACATTGGGCCTGGGGCCCAGTTTGGAGTGAATTCTTTAGAACCGACCCCTGAAGCGAGAAACTTTCACAAGCTTTTGGCAGAGGAGAATTCAGAAGGGTCCCTTGGGGCCTGGCTGCAAAAAAAAAAAAAAAAACCCTCAGGAGGACCTTCTCTGGAATGTTCTCTTAAAGGGACATGTTCACAGAACTTAATCACAGGTGTGCCCACCCCACAGATGTCCTAGCCCATCCTCTTCTTGTGAGTACAACTAAGTCCCACCCAGCTCCAGACATCCTCCGAGAAAGCCCACCTTCCTGGATGAGCAGAAACAGCCCATCTCGCTGAGAGGCTCAAAGCGGGTGATCCACAATGAGCGACGTCAGCCCCAGCTGGGTTTGTTTCGGCTCAATGGCACAGAGCGTGGACACAGAACACAGAGGCTGTTAGCTGCCCAGGCTGAAATTCTATGATGCCAGACTAAGCTAGGCCAACCCTGCACTGGGTCAGTGATTCTAACTGTGGGGTGGAAATGCCAGAGGGATTAACGCCGGCTCGGGCCCCCAGGCCTGCCTCCTCCTGCCCCTGCGTGCTCTGGTGCTGGCCACTGCCACGGCTGAGGGATGACAGAGGGCCCCTGGACGCCCATCCTCCTCTTCTAGAGATGGGAGTGAAGTCCCCAGAGGGGGAAAGTGACTTGTCTTCAGTTTCACTGGCAGATCCTGAAGAAGCTATTCACATACACATTTATTTACCTGGGGAGCAAATACCTGGGCATTTATTTATTATATGCCAGACACTGGAGATAACAGCAGTAAACAAAGTAGAGGGCTTGGCCCTCTGTAAACGGGGCATCGACAAGACAATTTCAGAGTGATTAAGCAGTACTGGGGGAGGGGATCTTCTTGGTGCAGGTCAGGGAAAAGCTGCTTTTGAGGATGGGAAATTCATGCTTAGTCCTCAATGACTGAGGAGAAAAGACGGAAGAACATTCTAGGCGGCAGTCACAGAATGTGCAAGGGCTCCGAGACAGAAACAAGCTTGGCGAATTCAAGGAGGAGAAGCGGGCCAGGAGAGCTACAGAGCAGGCAGTGCCAGGAAGCAAGCCTGGAGACGCAGGCAGAGGACACCCCTCGCTGGAGGCCAGGACAAGGCTATTCCAGCACACTAGGAGGGGTTCTGGCAGGGAAGGAAGAAGTCCCCAGCTCCCCGCGCTACCAAGCTGTCCCTCCACATGGTAAATCCGCATGGTTCACTGCAGGATTTCTCTTTCAGGTCAGGGGGGGCTCATGACGCCCACCCAGGATGGCCTCCTCACTAAAACTGCGTACTCTCCGCAGGGAGGAAACCGGGCCTTCTCCCTCTGCCACCTGCACAAGACCTAGAGGGCCCCTTCTCTTGAAGGGCCTGGATGGCGGCGCATGTGACAGCTGACTGTCCCTCCCCCACTGACCTCCCCCAAGCTGCTCCACTCTTCCCATCCCACAGCTCTGAGCCACCCAGGGAATAGAGGGAACTGGTTTCGGCCAGCCTGGCGCAGGGCTGTCTATAATTACCCACTCAGCTTTGCTCTCTCCCCCTCCCAAGGCGGAGGAAGCAGTCTCAGGTCTCCCGAGCACAGCCACCAACCTCCAGCAACCGCCATATGGAAGGGTGTGCACTGCCAGGAATGCACAGACGCCTGGTGGGACCCCGGCCAGGGGGTTCTGCAGGGCAGAGTCTCAGCCTTCCTCCCTTCTTTCTCCATCCCCTGGGTACTTCCTGGCTGCCAGACACATGCCATCCCTCTACTGGCCACCTGCAGTTCCCTGAGGACATGACAAGGCAGGGCAGATGGAGTAACTCCTCCATTTTAAGTCCTGGACTCACTCTATCCCACCTGTCCCTCCACAGGAGCCACTGCCACTGGCCCGTGGTCCCCTCCTCAGATTTAAGGCCACCGGCCTGAGCCTCTAGTCAGCATCCTCAGCAGGGATGAAGGGACCCAATGCCCTTGCCTTCTCTATGTCTTCATCATGGCCAACACTAAGTGCTTACTGCCCACCATGCACTCTACCTGAAAATTCCTTGAAAGAACCCTTTGGGTGTTCCCCCTGCTTTACAGAGGAGGAGGGTGGGCTTCAGAGAGGGCAAGGAACTTGCCCAAGCTTACACTGCCCAGAAGCAACAGGGCCAGGAAAGATGCTGGGGCCCTGGGGATCCGGTCCTGCCCTTGCCTCTCACCTAGTGATAAGAAAGCCTTCCTTCCCCGTGCCCAGGAGTGCTCTACCCTACCCCTTACCCCATGACATAGGGGCCCACTGCCCGTCTAGATGATACTCTCAGAGGCAGGGACCTTGCCGGCCACACAGCCTGCAGGCACTCCTTTGTTTCCTACACCAATGTCCCCCTGCATCACAATGGATCAAACTTCATCACAGCACAAGGATGAATGTGTTTTATTTTCTAAAAAGATGTTCTGAAAGACCCCGGGTCTCTCAGTAGCTAAGACCCCGGGCAGGCCATGCCCAGGGACACCCTCCCTGATCTTGGTGGCAATTCTTCCCTTACAAAAGCTGGCCCTCTGGGGCTCCTGGAGTTGCTGGTGCCTATGGGCAGCTCAAATAGGAACAGATTTGTCAGTATTTGATCTTAGGAACACACTGTTTATATACAGAACACCCTGCCACCTCTATTTCTCCAGCACCTCCAGCTCAACTTCCAATGACAATACCTGGTAGTAATGATGACAGTGAGCACTTAATAAGCATTACCAGGACCTGGCACTGTGCTCTCACCACTTTCCACGCATCACGTCATTTACTCCTTAGAATCACCTTAGGAAGCAAGGATTACTGTGACTTTCATTTCACAGATGAAGAAATTCCTTATACACATTGGTATCCAAGAGGAAAGAAGTTTTTATTTTGGATTTTTGGGGAAGAGGAAGTGGTGGGGACACGTTAGGGATGAGGAAAAGCCCCAGGGGACAAAACCACCCAAACAATCCCAAAGGGGCACAGCAGGAGGTCTGTGGCTCCCTTAGGAGGCGGAGGAGGAGGAGGAGGAAGAAGAAGGGAGAGAAGGAGGAGGGAAGAACCGGTGTGTCTAGACTCACCCCTCTCCTTTTTCTGCTGACTCATGGTGCTTTCCTTAGGAAACCTCTAGCTTTTTGCTTGCACAGCAGAAGTTTGTGCTGCTCCCCCACCCCCCACCACCAAGGGAAGGTACAGAAATGGCTCTGAGCTTCCACTAACTGGCTGGCGCTGCCACCCTCACTGGTTGCTGGCGCGCAAAGCCCCCTAGCGTCTGGCAGCCCAGAAATAACGAAGTGCAAAGGCAGCGGTTTGAGCACCAAAGCAGGCACCGAGGCGGGCCGGGTGACGCAAACATCCACATCCTAGGTGAGGGCCATCCTACTTGACCCTTGGACGGGAACAGAGACCCCTCAGTTTGGGAAGTTGTCAACACTGAGGTTCCCAAAAGGGGAGACAGCGGCAGCGGGGCAAGCTGAGCCCCAGCACTCCCTTCTCCAGTCCCCGGAAGCCACGGAAGGCCTTGAGTGAAGGCAGGTCATGAAATGTGCAACACAAGCCAGCCCAGACCAAGGGGGCAGGAGGTGCCGGCAGTGGTTCCGCCCATAAAGCAGGTCCTCCTGAGCCGAACTCTGGCTGCACGCCCAGCTCCCAGGCGCGGAAGTTCCGGTCAGGCCCGCTTCCCATCGCCCCTGCCCTCTGCCCTCTGCCCCTGCCCTACTCGCTCCCCTGTTACCCCGCCTCAACTCCTCTTGGAGTTGAAAGGAAGGGGGATGAACACTGGCTCTTTCTCTCAAATATTTGAAGAAAACTGCCACGGGGAGGAGGGGGCATGTAGAGGGTGGCAGCTCCCCCAGCGCATCTCCTTTGCTAATGTCCTCCTTAAACGCAGCACCCAGAAATGGGCATTAGCCTCAGGGTGAAACTGCGGTAGCACAGCGCAGTGGCCAAGTGAGAGAGCTTTGGAATCGGACAGGCCTGGTGTCTCCTGCTTACTGCGGGACTGGGCAAACACGCCAACTTCTCTAAACCCCCATTTATCTGCCTCCACGGGGATTTGGTGAGGACTAAATGAGCGAACACAGGCTCCGTGCCTGGCCCAAGCCTGGCCCAGAGTCAGAGTGAGGACTTAATAAACATTATCTGCTAGGACCACTGTCAACGCAACAGCCTCCCTGCTGTCCTTGCCTCCCCCACACCAGCTGCTGCAGTCCTTTCTAAAAGGCCAATGGGAAGGCTCCAGAACTGGCCTCCTGCAGCCCCACCAAAAAAAACCCTCAGTGCTCTCTAGCACCTCCTCAAGCCCCACCCCGGCTTACACGGCCTCATCACTATCCAGCCTTACTTCCCCTTTCTGACCCTCCTAACTTTACAATCTAACATAGAACTCCCCGTGGTAAACCATAAAGCACCCTTTGGGTCTTTGCTCAAGTTGTTCTCTCCGCCTAGAGTGCTGCTCTCCACCAGAGAGCACCCCCAGAACTCCTGTTCATCCCGCCAGATGGAGGCCTCTCCCCCAGGAAGCCATCCTTGGTCCCTCTGAATCTCGGCTATCCCGTCATTCAGGCAAAACTTCCCCTCATGCTAGCCACTTGTTCACGCTATCCCTGTTGCCCAGAACACCCTGCAGGCCCTGGCTCCCTTGGCAAGTCCTGGGGTTCCTTGGGGCCCAGCTCACACCACTTCCTCCCAGCTCAGGAACTTCACATGAATGACATAACCTAGCCCTTCCTTACATTTGACCATTTTACTTTTACAGCGTTTGGCAACTGTTAACCTTGCCTTTCCAACCAGGTAACAAGCATCTCAGGGCTGACCTAGCTGCTCCCTCCAAGCACAGCTCTAGTATACTAATCCCTGAGCCAAAGGGACCAGACACCGAGGGCCACGCACGATAACTATTACCAAAATCTGAGCTTTGGTTCCACCCTCAAAACACTGCACTTGAACTTCTTCCGCTTGTGAAGGAAGAAGAAACACACACCTCCTCTCCACTCTCAGCCTCTAAACCGAAACATTCCTCAACTAATCAATACAACCTGTCAGCCCCGGGGTGTTTTTCCTCATCAGACAATTCTCAGTCACGTTGTGCAAGTTCTTTTGCTAAACATCATCCAACCTCAAACAAGGGGCGGCTCCGTCCACCCAGTGACTCCCCTTCTGGAAAGATCCCTCCCCCCTTCATTTCTTACCAACCTCTGCCACACTCCTAACACAGTCCCTTCCAATCCCAGGCTTTCCTTCCAAATCCCCTTTCCTGGCCTTCCGGCAGACTCTCCAGTCCCACTACCTTCCCCAGTCTCTGCCTCTCTGGTTCCCAGACTGTCCCCCCCACCACCACCCACAGTTCTTCCTCCCTACAAACCCACCAGTCCTTTCCTGGTCCTCTCCATCTTGACCCTCACCTTTCAGGTCTCTCCCCCAGCATCCCTCTCCTCCCCGGCTCCCTTCTACTGCCTCTGCTCAGAACCTCAAGCCCTTTCCCCCAACCCTACTAAGTCCCCATGGCCCAGAGCCCTGTCCCCATTTCCTTCCAGCTCAGGCTCCCACCTTGATCCCCATCAGCCCCCAACAAGCTCCCACAGCCAACACTTTCAGAGCTTCAACCACATGCCAGGCTCAATTCTACACACTTCATGCGCATTCTTATTTGACAGTCCTAGCAAACTTCTGATGCAGACTTTACTGGCGAACTCCTGTAACAGGGAAGCTAAACAACCTACCCAAGGTCATAAAGTGGCAGAACCTCATTTCAAACCTGGGCTTTTGAGCCTCCTAAACCACTAAGATTCCTCAAAAGATGGTCAGCTTTTATGACGGTTAGATTTTATGTGAAATGTCTGGCGCATCGCAGGTGTTAGTTCTGGCTCCCAACCCCCTTCAGGCACTCTTCTGAGCATAACAGTCATCCCCTTCAGACGTCCAGTCATTACTCAAGGATCATACAACAGCAGGCCTTTGACCCCCTTTTTGGTCCTCTCACTTCCCTGATCTCTCCCTTTCATCCCTCCATCTCCTTGGCCAAGCCAGCACCATCCTTCCCCCAAGCATTAGTCTCCGGCCTCTCAGCCCAGGCCTCCTCAGGTTTAACGCCATCTCCCAGATCCTCAGCTCAGGGCACTGCTAACCAGCCACACTCACCCTGGGCGCCCCTGCACACCTCTGACATAGGCTCATCACTTTCAGGATCACTGGAGCCCCCAGGCCCTGGGCATGGTGTCAGACTCCTTCAGCCTCACCCCTATTACCCAGGGCCCATGCAAATCCACTGCCCTGGGTCGTGAAAAAGTCAGTCCCTGGGTAGATGTCCTCAGCCCCAGGCCCCATCACGCCATCCAAGAGCCTTCAAATAGACTCCCCTATAACTCCAGATGGCTTCTGGTTGCTCTCCCAGGCTCCCTCCGGCCAGTCCCCTTCAAGCCTTCACATGCCCTCGGGCCAGGTTCTCCTCTGACCTGCTGGCCCGTCTTCAGCCTGGGTTCCCTTCCTCGCCTCAAGACGGTGTCGCCTCGGCCCGTGTGTTCTCAACCCAAGTGCCCCCCACACTGTCTCTCCTCAAACTGTGTTGCCACGGCCCAGGCTCCCCGGCCCCTGAGCCTGTCCCCTTAGATGCCTTAGACCACGTCACCTCGTTCTGGAATCCTGTCCCGTCTCCTCCGCCCAAGCCCTGCGTGCCTAACCCAACGCCCCGGGCCATGACTCCTTCGTCCTCTCAGCCTAGGTCCCGGCCGGCCCCTAGGCCCTGTTCTTACCCGAAGAGGCCGGAGAAGAAGGACTGCGAGTTCTTCACTTTGCGCTCCGCCTCGGCCAACAGCGCCATCGCTTCCGCCTCCTTCCCGGAATTGTCCATGGCGGCGGCAAAGGTACTCAGCAAACCGCCCGACCCGGGCCCTGGAAGGACTCAGCCGCGGCCGGGCCGCGGCGGTACACAGGTCGGGAGAGCTCAGCGGGATGTGTTGACGTCGCACCGGCGCCCGCCGCCTGCTACCCGGCAACACGTGACTCGTACTGGCCAACCACGGCCTCGTAGCGCCGCGCACGCCCCGCCGGCCACGCCCCCGCCGGCCGGCGCGCACCGCCCCGTGACTCACGACTCCCAGTCGGCTTCCCGAGATTTCAACGCATGCGCACACGCCCCCGAACGGCAACCCGCTCTCTTCCTAGTGCTCGGTGCGACACCTCCCACGTGACTACATAAGTCGCTAGTAGTCCGCGTCGCCAAGGACCCGCCCCCAGGTGCTGTCGCTAGATCCTCCTTCGCCAATCGGCAGCAGCCCTCGGCTGGGGTCCGCACCCCCATGCCCAACTCGGGCACTAGTCAGCTGACAGCTGACCCGCACATGACAGCTCGGGGTCCCCGCCCGCGTTTGACAGTTCTCTTAGTCCCGCCTACTCCCCCGATCTCGCGTCGCCCTTCGCTGGGAAAGGCCTATGTGGCGAAAGGGAACCGGTCCGCTTTCTCTTGCGCCCTCTGCCGACCAAGGCTGGAACTGGCTTGGCGAGACCATTGAAATACTTCAAACACTGGAAACAAAATTTAGAGGTTCTCTAACTCTGTCTGGTTTCGTGAAAAATAGCTGGAGAGAGCGTGTTAAAGATTAACATTGGAATACATCTAGGGTCCAGATATTGGTTTCTAATACCATTCTGCAATAAAAGGAATCGGGATTCCTTGGAGAAATGGCTGGTTCTAGGACTGGGCGGGAAATTATACAAGATGAGCCTTCAGCATTTTGTAGTGCCAGAAAGGAAGGATTGCACACACACGTGCACACACACACAAAACGATGGGGATGCGTATGTCAAAAGGACACGGGAGCCAGGTGAAGGAGCTCCCAATGGCCAAAGCTGGAACGATTTCAGTAATAAAATAGTATTTAATTATAACCCAAAATACAAAGTATCCATCCATGAGCCCATGAGCATATAAATGAACAAATATATATTGAGCAAATAAATAAGTGGGGGAAGATAGACAAATAATTTGTGCAGAAGAGTTCCAAATAATTCATGTGGATACTCTGCCCGCAAGAAGGTGGAAGATAACTCTCCACTCCTTAAGTGTGGACTGTGCACTGTCTCTTCCTTCTGAAGAGCACAGTGTGGGAAAGGGAGGAAACGACTAAGTTTACAGTGGAGAAACCTAACATTGTCAGCCGGGTGACTGAGGTTAACATCAACAATGAGAAGCCATGTGATTAAGAACGTGATTAAAATGGCTCTTGACCTCTGTGGTCTTCCTCTCAGTCTAATCATGAAAAAAACATTAGACAAGTTCCGTTTGAGGCACAAAATACCTGACCAGTACTCCTCAAAACCGTTAAGTCATCAAAACAAGGAAAGTCTGAGAAACTGTCACAGCCAACAGGAGCCTAAGGAGACATGACCAGTAAATATAACGTGTCCTGGGTGGGATCCTGGAACAGAAGGATATTAGGTTAAAAAATCAGGAACTCTAAATAATATATGGACTTCAGTTATTAATTTTGTATCATGTTGGTTCGTTAATTGTAACCATACTAACAAAAAATGTTAATAGGGGACACTGGGTGTGGGGTGTATGGAAATTTTTTGTACTATCTTTGCAATTTTTCTGTAAATCTAAAACTATCCTAAAAACCTTCTTTAAATAAAAGTGGGTTCCAAAGCCTTATCCCCAGTGATTACAATTCTGAAAAAGGCTACAGCCAGGCACAGGAATCTGCATTTTTTAATGGAACCCTTATGATTGGGGGCAGATAATCCAGGAGCTACCATTTGAGAAAACGCTATTATTTGGGTTAGGGGTTGGCTGACTGGAGTTAAGCAAAAGAAAACTTTGACCAAGTCTTTTCTTACATGAAATAGACTTTCCTGGACCACCCACTTGTGGTTGCCACTGTGTCCTGACCACAGATTGGGTGGGGGCGAGTCTGGATTACCACAAACAGTTTCGGTTCTGTTGGTCAAAGTGCTTCCGTTTAAACTGTTACATTTTAGGGTAATTTGTTATGCAGCAATAGATAACTAGTATACCCCTCAATCCTTTGAGCCACAGTCTTTCATTTCCAAAGTCATCAGATTTATTTAATGTGGGACAATATTAGCAATAGCATGAGTGCTCATTAAATAGTAGCTGTTCGGTTCTTAGGGTGCACATCCTGCCAAGTACTTAATTTATATTTTCTCATTTAACAGATACATGGCAGGGGGTGGGGAGAGTCATTTTTCATCCCATTCTATAGACTGAGAAAACTGAGGCTCAAACAAGGAAAATAACTTGCCGTAGGTCACAATGAAGGCAGAGGAGCCAGGATGGAAGTTCAGGTTCACCTGATGCCTGAGCCCTTTCCCTTAACCAGTTCCCAAACCGCTCTAAGCTCAACGTCACATCTGCTCCTCCTCCCACCCAAGCTTTCAGACTTAGCTGATAGATGGCCTCTCTGTAAAACCTTCTGACGCTACCATCTACCGTGCTTCCGCTTCCTGTCCCTCAGAATGCACTTACACAGTATCACAGATGCGATCGCACCACAATGCAACCGACCCTCTAAGTCCCTCTTCCCCACGTGAGTCAATGGCATCAACTCGGCTGCTCAGGCCCCAAACCCACCAGGCCAGCCTTGAGCTGCCCTCTCCCTTACCACCTCCCCCTGTGACCCGTCAACAAGTCTGTGGCGTCTACTCTAAAATGCATCCCTGTGTCCCTGTCCTTCTCCACTGCTACCCCAGCCTCGGCCACCATCGTCTCACCTTGGAGCCTCTGTCCACTCCGCAGCTTCCAGCCTTGCCCCCTCCAATCTGCACATGGCAGGGAGTTTCTTAAAGAGGCACACAGATTGTCACTTCCCTCCTTAATACCCTCTGATATTTTCCTGAGGCAGAGTTTGCGCTTTTGCCATGCAGCCACCTGGGATCCAGACCTTGGCCTCCCCTGGCCGTCCCCCTAACACTGTCTGCCACACCCCGGTCACTCCCTAGGACTTGGCCCCAGGGAGTTTTTATTCTCATCATTTTTTCATCATAGTCTCATCGTTTCATTCTCATGATGTCACTCTGCAGTGGACACAACGGTCTGCTTACTCAGTAGCCATTTCTGCTTCCTCTTCTTTCCTGGCTAACAGAATTCCAGTTTTTTCTGGGTGACAACAAACTTAAGGGAACACGTCGGTTTTCCCCAGTCCTGGAGACAAATCTTGAGTAGTCCAGGATACCTGTTGCCAGGGATCAGTTTAAGAACAGGCACAG
Source organism: Lepilemur ruficaudatus (assembly GCA_963574885.1). Lineage (NCBI taxonomy): Eukaryota > Metazoa > Chordata > Mammalia > Primates > Lepilemuridae > Lepilemur > Lepilemur ruficaudatus. Next base: position 23,660 of record CAUYRT010032218.1, on the reverse strand, counting down.
GCTACCATCCTGGCCGATGGGACCTAAGGCATGATCTGCTGGGAGCTGTAACATTTTCCTCTTAAAAGGGACACAAGTTAGGGAGGGCCCCGTTCTCTTCCCTACTCCATCTGCAGATTTGGATATTAGAATGAGAGGTTATTTTTGCCTCTGCTGCAGCCTTCATACTGATGCTGGCTGCCACCAGGGGTCTTTGATTCCAAGGCCGAGCCACTAGAACCAGAAGGCACCCTGTTAAACCTACCCTGACTCTGTGCTTAATGGACATTTGCTAAATGCATGTACAAGTCACTATGCCCTCCTTCTCCACGAGGACCCAGCTCCTCCACGGCAGGCAGCTGGCTTGCTCACTGCCTGGCCCTAGCAAGTGGCTGGGGCTCAAAAACCCTCACTGGATCAAGAAGCAGGGAAGTCAGAAGATAGCTGCTCAAGAATCCAATTTAATAAGATTTACAAGTAGTAGACACGTACAAAAAACACACCTAACAATGTACAAGTCATTGCAAGACGAGGGACTGAATCCAGAATGCAGAAAGACCGACCTCTATCCCAGGGAGGGGGCCCAACATGTTGGAGAGCTCAAGGTGTTTTCCCACTGATTCTCTACATCTTGGCCTTATCGAACAAATGTAACCAAACCCCGCAACTGAGGCTAAGATTTAAGAGCTACCCAGACCGAACTGTTTCCTTCCCGAGACTCCCTGCTCTAGAAGTGGAATTGAAAGATGGGGAGAGACTATTAACCTAACAAAATGGAACCTCGGGCACTGCCCGACAGGGGTTTCAGATGTGTCTGATGACTCTGTCGCTCCTGCCCGTTTGTGGCCAAATTCCCACCAAGTTTGCTAGCCGGGCTGGCCGGTGGGGGACAGGGAGGGTCGGGGGAGGCACAGCGGTGCCCCAAATGCCCTGGAGAGGCCGAGGGAGGTGTGACAGGGCTGGAGGCCCCATCCAGATTTGCTGCCTCCTGGAGTCACCACTGCAGGGGACCGATGTCGGCCCCTAGCTCCTCCTCCTCCTCCTCCTCCTTCAGCTGGAAGGGCTTTGCCGGCCACTTCACCCTGACGATGGGCTCCACGTGGTCCTGCAGGCGGTGCCGCTTCATGTGGGCATTTCGACTCTTGATCTTGTCAAACACCCTGAGGAGTCGCCAGAAGACATTGGGGTCAGGGCAGGGAGGGATGGGGGTCACCCCGAGGAAGGGATCATGGGGCTGAGGCTGGGGCGAGGCAAAAGCTGAGTACCTCTCACACTCTCTGCATGGAAAAACCCCCTGACTCTCCACACTGCCGGGTGGCTCGGGGGTCCGCTTGGGACCTGCATTTGGGCTGGAGTTGAGGATGGACTCCCTCCTGTAATTCTTGGTCTTTATCTTTAACTCGGGAGTTGGACGGTGGCTGGGTCTCTCCCGAGGGCTGCAAGTGACCTGCAGACGGTGCAAAAACGATGTAAGGGTGTTACCCTTCCCCCTTCTCAGGGAGACAGAGATCTAAGGGCACTGTGTCTTCTATGGGGAAAACTTCCCCTCAGGAGCCCCCCACCCTGACCCAGCCCTCCCACCCGCAGATGGGCAGCGGGTGTCCAGATCAGAAAGAAACCCCAGACACAACCCCCACCCCCGATCCTCTACCTTCTCTTCTGTCCTTTCCGCCTCATCTGGTTCTCTCTTGACCCTCTTTTCCAGCCCTGGGGCTCGGCTGCAGTCAAACTTGATCATCTTTTTCCAGATGTAATAATACTCAACGCACTGGGCTACCGTCTTTGTCTGGATCTAGTGCAAGAGAACAGAGGCAGGCTGCGGGCAGCGCGCAGGCCGGTGAGTGTAGCCCTCCCACTGGGCCAGCTGCTACTTTTGGAAAGCCCTTCCCGAACAGAACGCCTCCTCCTTTGGCTGGCCGTGCCCCTTCACTGCAAGGACAGAGGATCACAAAGTCCTCCCAGGGATGAGGGGTTCAAAGTGAGGCCACACAGTAGCCACCAACGCCTAAGTCCAGTGCACGCTGGGCAGCAGTCCCAGCCCAGGAATTCTTCCTACAGGAAGACACGCGGGAAGACACACACCCAACGATGTTCCCCGCGACATCAGCTAATAGTCCTGAGTTTACCAGCTGGGGCTAATTAAACCCGAATGCTCTCACACTGTGGATACCACACAGCCTGACAACCAGGCAGAGCCTCTAGAGTCCTGATGGGGAAAGTGGCCCACTCCAAAAACAGGGGAGGTTTAGAGCGCACAGTTTGAACCTGGGGCATCATTCGCTCTTCTCCGCACTAAGAAGGGATCTCATTAAAAACAACTTCCGTAAAAACAAAATGGAAAAGTTTAATTAGAAAGAAAATTTCCCAGGAAATTAAGTTGGCTATGGATCTCTCTCCAGAAAATACATTCTCCACACACACTTTTCTCAGCTTTGTGTGTATTCACAAACTAAGGGTCAAAACAGCACAGCCTTAGCGGGGCCTGGTGGCTCAAGCCCATAATCCCAGCATTTTGGGAGGCCAAGGTGGGAGGATCGCTTGAGGCCAGGAGTACAAGAGCAGCCTGAGCAAGAGCTAGACCCCATCTCTACTAAAAATAGAAAGAAATTATCCAGGCATGGTGGCCTGGGCCTGTAGTCTTAGCTACTTGGGAGGCTGAGGCAGGAGCATTACTTGAGCCCCAGAGTGGGAGGTTGTAGTGAGCTATGATGACACCACCACACTCTAGCCCTGGCGACAGAGCGAGATGCTGTCTCAAAAAAAAAAAACCCAAAACTGGCACAGACAGAGAAATGCCTGTAAGTGGTTGGCCAAAGAGTTAACAGAGGTCATGAATCAGAAGTAGGAGTGTGGGGAAGGGTGCTGAGGACTGTGTTCTGAGCAGGTAGCACATTTCTGCAGTTTGTAGCTGCTCACAAGAACGGTCTTTTGACATTATAAACTTTACAGTGTAGGTAGAGTGTCACATTGGAGAAAGCACCAAGGAGCAAAGGCCAAAGTAGGGGGAACGGATGGAGTCAGGAGAACGGCTGAAAGACACGGTTTGAGGGGCTGGAGGAGCAACAGGGCAGGCAAACATGAGGCAGAAGGGGTCCCCAGAAGACAAACGGGTGGTAGCACCAAGAATTATTTAATTGAGACCGCCTCTTCATGTCACACAGTTAAGGAGGCGAGGCGTGGGGCCCTTGGACCCCCAGTGGCCCTGCAGCTCTAGCTTGTCTCAGCTTTGTGAGGGGAGGTCACCGCCACCAGGCTTCGTTCACCTTACCGTCTTGTGTATCAAGAAAAAGTCCTTCTTGTGGGCACAGAACGCCTTCTTAAAGAGCCTCTTCTCCATAGGAGTCCAGATGTCTGAACCTGTCGAAGAACAAGCCAACAGGGGGAGGGACATTCCTCCTTCTGGGACCATAGCCATGGCTGAATTTCAGACCACCCTCCCTTTTAAAGTTGCCGTTACTGAACACCAAGTATGTATCAATCTCATACAATCCTCAAAAAACCCTGGAAGGGAGAGGCCATTATCCCCACTTTATAGATGTGACAACTGAGGCTTCAGTCGCTTGCTAAAGGCAGGTGGGGGCCCCAGGCAGCCTGACTCCAGGCCTGGTTGGCTCAACACTGAACCTGAGCCCACCTTCCCCTCTCCCTGGCCAGGAGTATCATCTCTTGGCTAGGCAGAGCCCATAAGGAAACCACTGGAAAAGGGTGAAGGCAGGATCCGACTAGCAGAAAGTAGTGCCTACTAAGTCACTGCCGCGAGGACAGGCCTTTCTAGAAAGGCAGGCCAAGGTCTCTGAAGAGAACTCCAAGAGGCAGAGGCAGAGGCTGCCAACAGATCTGACTGGTCCCCGGGGTCTCAAGCCTAAACCATCCCAGCAGCCTTTCTCCCATCACCTGTGTAGCGATAGTCGGCGAGCGGGTGAGTCCGCGGCTTCTGGGGCCCTTTGAGTAAGAGAGTCTCCAGGGCAACCTGGAACAGGAAGAGGTGCAGGCCACTCAAGGAGGCTGGATGGTGAACTGCAGGGCCACCTTCAATCTTTCCTTCATTTGAAAAACACTCACAGCTGTCCCTACAGTCACTCCCTCTCCCAGGGCCGCTCAAAGTAGCCCTGGACCAGCCACCAGCCCGTGAACTGTCTGTGGGCACATCGACTATGTCACTAAGCAAACCACTGAGTGTAGCTGATGGCTCTTCTTCAGGGAAAGACTGTCTCAGCGAAGGAAGCTGCGTGGGTTTATTCTGGCACAAGTTCCTTAGTCTGCTGGGGATCAGCATTTTGAGGAACCCTACGCTTGCCTACCACCCCAATATATGTTCTTCACAGCAGTAACCATGAGCTGACAAGTTTTAAAAATATATTTCCTGTTTTGTCCGAGCGCGGTGGCTCACGCCTGTAATCCTAGCACTCTGGGAGGCCGAGGCCGGAGGATCGCTCAAGCTCAGGAGTTTGAAACCAGCCTGAGCAAGAGCGAGACCCCATCTCTACTAAAAATAGACAGAAATTAATTGGCCAGCTAAAAATATATAGAAAACATTAGCTGGGCATGGTGGCACATGCCTGTAGTCCCAGCTACTCGGGAGGCTGAGGCAGAAGGATCACTTGAGCCCAGGAGTTTGAGGTTGCTGTGAGCTAGGCTGATGCCACGGCACTCTAGCCCAGGCAACAGAGTGAGACTCTGTCTCAAAAAAAAAATATATATATATATATATACATATATATTTCCTGTTTTGACTTTCCTAAAATGTAAGCCTCACGAGGGCAGGGATTTTGTCTGGATGACCGGCATAACCCCAGTGAGGACCGGCTGCATAATGTGTAGGGCCCAGTGCAAAACGCAATATGCAGGGTCCCTTGCTGGAAAAGGGGTAAGAATTTCAGGACAGAGATAGCAGAACATTAGACCAAGCATGGAGTCCCTGAGCTGGCCCTGGCACCCAGTAGGTACCCAATAAATACGTACTGATGGCTCCACTGAGGACCCAGCGTGTGCCAGACGCTGCCTCTCGGCTTGATAGAAAGCAACACTGTAGAATGACTCTCAGGTCCCTAACGTGGGCAATGTGACTCTTCCTCTCTCACTGCTCAATTAGACTTCTCATTTATTTTTTAACCCTCAAAATTGTAAGGAGGGTCCTTGGAGTAGGCAGAAGCATTTAAGCTGCACCAGAGGTTTTTATACGTGTGATTTTAATCAAAATCTAAATCCCAATAAACCAGATTCATGCAGGGCCTGAACAGGTTCCACTGGGCTCCCCCTCCCTGGTGCCCATGAGATTTCTCAGAGGAAACCCAGCACTCAGTTGTTGCCCCAGACAAGTAACTGATGAACTGAGCCCTATCTGAGCTTTCCTCTGCAGTCGGTTCCCAAGGACCACACCGATCCCAAAGCCACTGGGCGGAAGTATGGGTGGCCTTCCTTCAGTTTCCATCAGCTGTGAACCCCCAAACAGAGGGCGCATCATGTGCACCGGGGACCCCCGGGCCCCGGAGAGCAGGGAGCTTCTCCTGGCACGCCCCCAAGGCCCGCCCCGTGCTCTGCCTCACCTGGACGTCGCCCCGGGCCTCGTGCAGGCAGTGCAGGGCGAGCTCCAGGTTGGTGCCCCCGCCCGGCACCACGCTGGAGCAGGCCATGTTGCAGAGCTCGGTCACTGCGTTTGTTAGGAAGAGGAGACACGAGGGAGTCAGCAGGCGCCGAGGAGGAAACCTTTCCAGATGGTGCAGAGAGGGGCTCCTCCTCACTTCGCTCCTCATCTTGACTGAGGGCAGGCCGGGGAAAGGGAAGGACGAGGAGGACAAGCAGAAGCCCGGCCCTGGCACCCACTCTGGATGGCCTCGCCAGCCGCTGTGTGTGAGCAGGGGTGCGGTGGGAGAGGCAGCAGGAGGGAGGCCCTTCTCAGCCCGGCCAGCTGCCCACCCCCGCCGAGGGACAGGTGAGAACTGGGAGGAGAAACTCCTTGGAGATGGAGGGGGAAGAAGGGACCTTAGGAATTTGACTCCAAAGCCTCAGCCACCTCTATCCTGTGTCTCCGGGTTGGTCATCACATCTCCCCATGGCTTCCAGACCAGAGAAGCGACGTGCTCATCAATTCCGGCCAGCGATCTCTCCTGCAGCTCCGGGATCTCAGCCTGAAACCGGCTTCCTATATTGATGTGTCTGAAAGGAGGCCACACACACAGACGTGGGAGACACACCAATGTGACTGAGACGGGAGATGAGACAAGGATGCTCTGTGTGCTCTGCTCAGGCCACAGCTTGCCCCATGGGAACCCTCTGCCATCTCCTGGGTGCCCTGGGTACCCACCAGCCCAACAGACACACAGAGGCATTTCAGCAGCCTCTCCAGGGATGCCTGCTTCCTTCCTCTCTTTTTCTTCATTGCCACATTTCTGGCCTTGGGTGCCTCTCTCGAGGTCCAAGCAGGGGAGGCGTATGCCAATGCCTGGCATGCTTCTGCGTCCACACCACAGCCAGCCAGCCCCGCCCCCTAGGTGCCCTCGAGTCCTGCCCTGTGCCATCAGCAATTCTGCCTGGAACCCCGAGTGCCTGACTGCGTATTGCGTGAACAGAGTGAACAGTGGGGATCTTCCCACGTCTTACCCAGAGAAACCCACGGCTTCTCTCCTAAAGAGCCTCTGCAGCTAAACCCGACGCCCCGTGAAGACACGGCCCTTGGGGAAAACTGACACCGGAGCCCAAAGCGGGAGAAACAGCACCCTCCTTTGTGAGGACTCAGGTTCTAAGTCTGCTCCAACTTACGGTTCAATGCTGATCTTGGTGTCGTCTTTCACCACACAGATGCCGACAGAGCCATCCACTTGATCTAGAAAACACACATAGAAAAGCCTCAAGAAAACGGACTGGAAGTGACCCACAGGGCCCCCTCTGCCTGCCTTTGTGGACACAGCTGAACACAGGCACTTTAAAGTCCCATGAGAGGAGAGAGCACTTCTGCAAAGGCCGAGGAAGAAACTCAGCAAACAAGGAATTAACTGATGGAAAGTGTAGGGATACATAAAAACAAGAAGTTCAAGTCTCTGGAAATTGTCCTAAGGGCATACAGTATTTGGAGAAATGTTCATTCAAGAAAATCAACTAAATCATGATAATGACAATTAAAGTCTGTGGCATCTGGGCCATAACCTGCTTCCTTACCCCTGGCTCCCAGCTCTGGGCAATGGCGGCTCCACCCCAAGGGCTCTCCTCCAGGTAGGTGTAGCCCAGATGGGGGCCGCCTCTGTCCTCAGCTCCCATGCATAAAGAATTAAAGGAAGGTAAAATAGTAATTTCTCATTACAGAGAGAATGTTGTTAAGAGATAGAAATTATATATAACAAAATAAAAATTCTGGAGTTAAAAAATAAAATAATAAAAATGGGGCTCAACAGGTTTGAGTTGGCTGAAGAAAATCCTCAGCAAACTTGAAGACAGATCAACAGAGATTATGGAATCTGAAGAACAGAAAAAAGAATTAATAAAAATGAAAAGAGCCTCAGAAATGTGGGACACCGTTATGTGTGACAACTACTTATAATGGGAGTATCAGAAGGAGTGAAAGGGACAAAAAAAAATTTAAAGAAATAATAGCCAAAAACCTCCCCAGTTTGATGACAATATATATATCCAAGAAGCTCCATGAACTCCAAGTAGGAGTTCATAAAAAGAACATAAGAAGATCTACATCCAGGCAAAATATTGAAAGTCAAAGATAACGATAAAATCTCAAAACAAAATTACATACAAAGGAACCCCAATAAGATAAACAGCTGACTTCTCATCAGAAACAATGATAGTCAAAAGGCAGTGGGATTTTAATTGCCAACCAAGAATCTTGTATCCAGCAAATTAATTTTTAAAAATGAAGGTGAAAAAAAAAATTTCCAGGCAACCCCTGGCCCTTCTGTCCTATCTCTGCCAGCCTGTGATCTGGAGCAGTCAGCCAGTGTTGGACTCTGGCCAAGCACTTTGGCGTGCTTATCCACGTGGAAATGAGCCAGTCTTTTTGCAAGGCCAGTAGACCAAGAGCATATTTTCCCTTTGTTGCAAATAGTTCTTCTGTGTTTTTGTTTTAAAGGTGGGTGGAGGAATGGTGGGGAATATAGATTTGTTGCTTGAGTAAATCGGTCAGAACTTTCATATACGTCTTTTCTTTTCTTTTTTTTTTTTTTTGAGACAGAGTGTCACTTTGTTGCCTGGGCTAGAGTGCCGTGGCATCAGCCTAGCTCACAGCAACCTCAAACTCCTGGGCTCAAGTGATCCTCCTGCCTCAGCCTCCCGAGTAGCTGGGACTACAGGTATGCACCACCATGCCCGGCTAATTTTTTCTATATATATTTTTTTAGTTGGCCAATTAATTTCTTTCTATTTTTAGTAGAGACGGGGTCTTGCTCTTGCTCAGGCTGATCTCCAACTCCTGACCTTGAGCGATCCTCCTGCCTCTCGCCTCAGCCTCCCAGAATGCTAGGATTACAGGCATGAGCCACCGTGCCCGGCCGGGAGAGAATATTTGAAATCGTGTATCTGACAAGGGGCTTGCAACCAGAATATATAAGGAATTCCTGAAACTCAACAATAAGAAGAGAGTAACTCAATTAAAAAAATGGGCAAAGGATCTAAAGAGACATTTCTCCTCCGAAGAAATACAAATGGTCAAGAAACACATAGAATGGTCAACATCATTAGCTATCAGGGATACTGAGAGGAAAAACCTCAAACTTTTTTCCTCTGCTTTCACACCACAATCAACACAGAACACTTCTGTGACCAAATATGTGGAGTTTTTTTTCCCCAGCACATCAAACAAGCAATTGATTCTGCAGCAGACATTGGCTAGGCATCCTCTAATTCAGTTTAGACACTATCTACCTGGAGGTGGCGGCGGATCCCACAGCTGGGGCGCCCAGTCCCCAAGCCTGCGTCCCCACTTCCCATGCTGCTCACAAGCCCCAAGTTATGTTGCCTGTGCTTCTGACGATAAATGAGGGTTCCCACCCCTCTTCACGTTCGATTAATTTGCTAGAGCAGCTCACAGAACTCAACGCAACAACTACTTACGTTTACTGGTTTATTATAAAGGATGTCATAAAGGATGTGATATCTAGGGCAAGGCACGTGGCCCTCCCCTGGCATGCCACAGCTCCAGGAGCCTCTACATGTTCCGCTGTCTGGAAGCTCTCTGAGCCCTGCCCTTCTGGGTTTTTAATGGAGGTTCATCACGTAGGCATGATTGACTAGATCATTGGTGATGAACTTAACCCTCAATCCCTGTCCCCTCCCCAGAGGTTGTGGGCTGGAGCTGAAAGTCTCAACCCTCTAATCCAGCCTGGGTCTTTTGCAGTAACCAGCCCCCAGCCTGAAGCTACCTAGGGGATCAGCCATCAGTCAATAATTAGCATACAAAAGACATCACTTTGGCCATTCTAAGCATTTTAGGAGCTGTATGCCAGGAAATGGGTCAAAGACCAAATATATGTTTTATTATATCACAGAGACGCAAATCAAAACTGCAATCAGATACCATTTTATATCTACCAAGATTGTTATAATAAAAAGACAGACAACAGTAAGTGTTGGCAAGGATGTGAAGAAATTAGAATCTCATATACTGTTGGTGGGAACTGAAAATGACACAACCATTCTGAAAAACAGTCCGGCAGTTCCTAAAAGAGTTAAATATACAGTTACCATATGACCGGGCATTTCGCTCTTAGGTATCTACCCAAGAGAAATGAGAATATACCTCCACACAAACACGTGTACATGAGTCTTCATAGCAGCAATATTCATGACAGCCCAAAGTGGGAACCACCACAGTGTCTGTCAGCTGGTGACCAGATAAACAAAATGTGATCTGTCCCTACAACGGAATCTCATTCAGCCCTCGGAAGGAACGCAGTGCTGATATATGCCGCAACGTGGATGAACCCGAAAAACATCATACTAAGTGAAATAAACCAGGCACACAAGATCTTGTATTGTATGATCCCACTTATATGAAAAGTCCAGAACAGGCAAACCCACAGAGACAGAAAGCAGATGAGTGGGTGCCTGGGGGTGGGGGGACAAGGGCCTGTGGGGCTACGGGAGAGGTGTCACTGCTAACGAGTATAGGCGGCTTCTGGGGAGGATGAAAATGCTCTAAAATTAGATTGTATGATGGGTGCACGACCTTGTGAATATCCTAAAAAATACTGCATACTCTAAATGGGTGATTTGTATGGGACCCGAATTATAGCTCAACAAAGCTGTTAAGAAAACGACACAAACAGGCAGGCAGTAGCGTGGTCAGGCTAGATGGCCTCCATGTTTTCTTTCTGGCTGTAAAATCCTAAGCACTTAGAAGGCTGCTGATCTCAGATTGGTCCTGAGTGCTTCTGAACAGCAAGGGGACCCTCGGACCAGGCACACCCAGAGGCAGGAGACAGCCGCTGGGCCAAATGCTATGAGAAAGGGTGGCTGTGTCCACAGGAGATCCGCCAGGCCGTCTATCTGAGAGCGAGCGCCGGCCTCACTCACCAAGCATGGAGCTGATGAGCTGGTCGGGGCTGGCCTGCGCCGACATGGAACACAGGGTGTTGAAGTACAGCCCTGAGCCCTCGCGGATGGGGCTGAGCATGGGCGGCGGCGTGTAGGGGGAGCACTGGAATAAGCCCTTCAGGAGGCAGTCCACCAGGAACACTGGGGACCGCAGGCAGCTCTGGTGGCATCGTCCGGGACCCAGCTCCCCACATGTGGAGGGTGGAGGAGGGACGAACTTGGGCTGGGGGCGCTTCTTCCGCTTTCTGTGCTGGCTGCTCTCCTTGCTGTCTCTCTCGTCCCCGTCTTTCTCCTGTCCCTGGGGGCAAGAGTTCAGAACCACAGATGTTCCCTTGAGGCCACCTACTGACCACTCAGTCTTCAGGATGACTTAAGAGTGGGAAAAGGATTGGCCATGGAGACAGACGGAAACATGTGGCCCTGTGTGGCCACCCCTGCAGCCCTCAGCAGAGGCCAGCCAGGCCTCGGCCAGACCTCAGAGAATAGCCCGGCATGTTCCGAGGCTGCAGCTTTCTCATGGCCCCTCCCTCTGGGGAGCCCCTGGCTCAGAGGATTCTGGAAATGTGTGAGGACAGCTTCAATTGTTAAGAAGAGTGGGGGCCAGAGATAGAGGACAACTGTGACAAAACAAGAACTTATTCCACTCAGATGCAAACAGCTACCATGAGACCAAAATGGGATCTAGTCACTGACTCAGGGGACCTTGTGGTCCACACAACCTGGCCCTGAGTCCTGCACGAGCTTCTCCAGGTGGGGCACCCAGTACAGGCTGAACAGACAAGCTTCTCCCCTCCTCTCTTCCAGCCTCACCCTCTAGCTCTCAGCTCCCACGTCCTCTCCTCCAGGAAGCTCTCCCTGACCTCTTCAGGCTGGGTCAGGAGCCCCCTCAGAACTTCTCAGCTCCCTCTCCTCCCCCAAGCCCTGTCCATCCAGGTCATCACTGTCTGGGGACAGGTCTGTCTCCTCCAATGGACTGGGAGCCCTGGGGGCAGGGCTTGACTGTCACAGTCACTGCTGTGTCCCCAGCACCACTGGGCACAGGGCCTGGCACGGATGGGCGCAGCGAATGCTGAATGACTGAATGAACGTGCAGACCACGTTCCGGAGGCAGGATTTCCTGTGTTGCTGGGTCTGGGTTTCCCAGCAGCGGTGAGGAGGCAGACAGACAGGCACCCACCCAGGCTGTGCTGCCCACGTGTCGGTTCGTTGAAGCCACGGGGACCGACACAGGGATCACCAAAGGGGCTGCGGCCGTGATGTCCACGGGCTTCTTGGCTCCTGGGGGACTCTGTCCATCCCCTTCTGTCCTCAGCCCCTGTCTTGGTGGCTTGCAAAACTCCGTGCCAAACCCCTAAACACGGAGAAGAGATGGCTCTTTAAGAGAAATGGTAGGGAGGGGAAAGACGACGTGCTCCACAAGACAGTGACGACCGTGAGGACGGCTGTCGCAAACTTCCTGGCAGAGAGGCTGGGGGTGAGGACAGAGCTGAAGAGCCACCGCTGCCCTTGGAGAGCAGCAGAGCCCTGACTCTGGGCCCCTGTCCAGGATGACGTCTCCATCCTGAGATGAGCGACACCGAGTCGTCCACTCCCCCCAGGCCTGTGAGAGACCCCGTAACCTCGGAAGCTACTGCTCATGCCCCTTCACCTGCGGCTCCTGCTTCCCTCGCGGCGATGGCCACTGGTCGCTGTGAAAACACATGTGGCTGCTCAGCCCTTTCTCGGTATAAAACATCTGGCTGCAAGTCTTGCAGACGTAAGTGCTCCTGGGCTCTGTCCGGTCTGTGGGGCCCCTGTTTTGCTGGTTACTGTGGGCAGACATGGCAGGAGGGAAGAGTGGGAGATTGGGACTCTGTCCCTGGTCACTGATTTTTTTTGTTTTTATTTTTTTCTGTCTCGTTTTCAACTCCACTCCACTGGCAACCCTTGATAAACCCTAAAAAATGGAGGCGCTACTCAAATTCTTCATGGGCTGAAGCATCCCCCTCAGAACTGAGGACTCTCAGCTCACTGACCTTGGGCCAACACGTGAAGGCCACAGAGGACCCCCAGGCAGGGCAGAAGGGGCTTCTTAACTTACCATCCACCTGCCGTGTTCTCTTCCTTCATTGGATGGGGGAGCCTGTAGATGTTTCCACCCTGAAGATGAAAATACATCCGAGCCAACACATCAGAAATGAGGAGGGATGGGAGAGCTAAAGCTATAAGACTCTCGGAAGAAAACACTGGAGTCAATCTTCATGACCTTGGATTGGGCAATGGTTTCTTAGATGTGACACCAAAGCAAAACAAAAGACAAACAAATTGGACTTCATCAAAATTAAAAACGTTTGCCCTGCAAGCGACACCATCAAATGAAAACACAATCCATGATATAGGACAGAATGTTTGCAAATCGTGTATCTGAAAAGGTACTTGCATCCAGAATATATAAGCAAACCCTGAAACTCAGTAATGAAAAGACAGTAACTCAATTTTTAAAATGGGCAAGGATCTGAACAGATATTTCTTCTAAGAAGATACACAAATGGCCAGAAAGCACACGGAAAGGCCATCATTGGCCATCAGGGAAACACACATCAAAACCACAATGGGATACCACTTCACACCCACTAGGATGGTTATAATAATAATTAAAAAGTGAGCCAGGTGCGCCTACAGTCCCCGCTACTTGGGAGGCTGAGGCAGGAGGATCATCGCTTGAGGCCAGGAGGTGAAGTCCAGCCTGGGCAACACAGTGAGACATCATCTCTAGAAAAAAAAATGGACAAAAGCAAGTGTTGATGAGGATGTGGAGAGATTGAAGCCCTCGTCAACTGTAGGTGGGAATGTACAATGGTGTAGCTGCTTCATAGAACAATCCAGCAGTTCCTCAAATGTTAAACATAAGAGTTTCCACATGAACTGGCAATTCTACTCCGAGGCACCTACCCAACGACATACGGCCACACAAACATTAGTACCCACAAACATTAGTGGGTAAAGGGTCATGGTAGCACTATTCACAATAGCCAAAACGTGGAAACAACCTAAATGTTTATCAGCTGATGTACAGACAAATGAAATCTAATACGTCCACCCAGCGGAATGTTCCTCAGCCATAAGAAGGAACGAAGCACTGACACACACCACAACACGAGTGGACCCTGAAAACACCACGCTAAGTGAAAGAAGCCAGACACAGAAGGCCACCTATGATACGATTGCACCGTATGAAATGTCCAGAACAGGCAAATCCACGGACAGAAAGTGCAGTCACAGTTGCCAGGGGCAGGGGCATGGAGAGATTGGTGGTGACAGCTAAGGGGTGTGAGGTTCCTTTCTGGGGTGATGAAACTCTTCTGGCAAATACTGCTGATGGGCGCACAATCTTGTGAATATACTAAAAGAGACTACTAAATTGTATACCTTAAAGTAGAATTACATGGCATGTGAATGATAAAGCTGTTTTTTTTTTTTTAAAGAGATAGCTGTGGCATGAGAAGTGGCCAAGCTCTCAGACCAGGACCGTAGGGCAGGATGATGAGGGAACAAGCCACCGCTCATGACTGTGCTGAGCAGGCTGGGGGACGCAGCACGTGCCCACTTGCACTGGAGGAAACCAGGACTCACAGTCAGAAAATACACAGCCAGTTCATGCAGGAACACTTAAGGGAAGCAGGGTATCTACCTTTATATCCTCTGAAGGATTTAAGGAGGCAAATCCAAAGGGAAACGAGAAGGAAAAACAAGCAGAAACAGCCTGGTGAGCCAACGAAACGACACAAGGGAGTTTTGGACCACTCTGCAAAGTCCTCATTCTGACCTGGTGAGTTTTATTTTTTGTAGGAGAAACCACAATCTCTCTGCACCTTAATTTCTTCCTCTATGAAACTACATCTAGGGATTCATTGAAATGAAACAAATCCACAGACAGCTAACAAATGCTGACACGAACACCAAACGGAACTTTGGCCTTGCTATGGGCAGGCAACACGAAAGAGGGCTCGGTACCTGGATTCTGTTGAATATTGTCAGCTTGGATTTGGGGTCGCGGGGGGGATCCGTGGGAGGCCCAGCAGATGAGAAGGAGGCCATGGCTACCTGGCTGGGGGAAGCTGCACAGCACATATCCATCTTCACCTTCTCCTTCCGGAAGCCTGAGAATCGCTGGGCTCTGGGGTGACCTGAGAAGAGCCTGCAGCCTCCGCCCTGGGAGCAGCCTGGGCCCTTCTCACCTTTGGGGGCCCCTGAAGTCGTGCCGTTCTCGGCCTGAGGCTGCTTCCCAGGCAGCTGGGCACCGGGCGGCTCATCCCCGCCTAACTGGGTCTGCCGCGAGCCCGTGGCAGGGAAGATGTCCCCCAGGTCCAAGGTGCCTTTCGAGGATCGCAGCTGCTTTGCCACAGAAGAGATGTCTGGATTCCCGGAGGGGTCCAGAGATGGCCCTGCGAGGGGCGGCAGAGCAGTGGCCACTTTCAGTCCTCCCTTTGAGTCTCGTCTTGTGCTGCCGGGGGAGGCCTCTCTGGGAGCCGTGGGCGTGGCTTTTCTCCTGCGGGCTGGTGATCCCTCTGGCTCCAGGTTTCCAGGGCCAGCGTGGACGGAGTCAGCAGTGGGGGCCAGTGGTACAGGCTGCTGTGGCCACGGCCCCTGCAGCGGCTTCAGGGCGGCCTGCTTGCCCTCGGGCACGGGGAGCTGGGAGGAGGCTGCTGCCACCTGGGTGTGGGAGAAGATCCGCTGCGACTTGGTGATCATCTGGAACACCTGCATCTGCTCATGGCTCACCAGAGACTCCTGTGACTTCAGGAACAGCTGCCGGAAGAGCGGAGTGGCATCCGATGGGAGCTCACCCGGTTTCTGGACGTCCTGGAGCCCAGGCTCCCCAGGGCTCTGCCATGAGAAGGAGTCACAGTCAAACCTCTTCTTGGAAGCCCAGGCATCATCTTCCCCACTGCCATACCTGGGGTCACCCAAGGCCTCCCCGGGTGCCTTCAGGAGCGTGGGAGGGAAGGGCAGTGCATCCTCCAGGCTGCTGCCCGAGCTGGATGAGGGCTCCCCCGAGGGGGAGGTGCTGCTGGGCCCCGGGCCAGATTCCGAGCCCTCACGCGATGGCACAGGGGGCTTGTGGACAACAAACACGTTGTTGCCTTTGCTCTTGGGGCAGCTAGGCAGGTTCCGGAGCCACTGGAAGTTGTGGCTCGATGGCTGGGAACTGGCAGGGACCGTCTGGCCTCGGAAGAGAGGTAGGCAGGCGGGCAAGGAGCCACCCTCGGGCCAGCCCTCCATGGTGGACGGGAGCTGGAGCATCGGGGACTCTGACTCCGGCGGGTCAGGAGCGCCGTTCTCTGCCCTTGGATGGACGGCCATGAATGCATCAGTGGCTGGCTCCTGCAGGAGACAAGGCTCCTCGGGAACCTCAGTGCCCAGGGCTCCTGGGGGTGCTGGAGTGCCAGCTGGGATGCAGGAGGAAGACGCTGCTGGGGTGGGGCAGGAGCAGGCTGTGTTCCTCCCCTCACTGTCTGAGGACCCTGTTGGGGCCGGGCCAGGGGAAGGGATCTTCTGGTGGACGATGCTGCTCACGATGCAGCGTAGGAGGTCTCGGTTGGGCAAGAGGGAGCCAGGGGACCTGGCCTCCGGGGGCACCAGGGGCCGCAGGCTACTGGGAGGCGGCTGGCTGGCTGTCTCGTGGGCATGGGGGGAGTCCGCACAGGCCTCCTCTTCCGGGGGGGCTTCCTTCAGGATGCACAGGCCGTGCTGGACCTCGTAGTGCCGGCGCAGAGAGCGGTAGTCGCAGTAGCTCTTGCTGCAGCCCTGCTCGATGCACACGAAGGGCTTGGTCTTCTGGTGGGTGAGCATGTGTCCAGTCCTGGAGCCAGACACAGGAGGGGGATCAGGGGGCGCCTCAGATGGGCCTTCCACTGCAGGGCCCCAGGGACCCCAACGGCCAGCGGCGCAGCCGCATCGCAATTCAGAAACTGTACTCAGCCCCAACGAGGAAAGACTACCAAGCAACCCCTGCTCTGTCAAAGCAATCTGGCGGGGGAGCTCCCCTCCCTTGCCCCTAAGCAAACCCCGTATCTGGGAAGAAAAAAAAAAATCCACTGAAGCCAGATCAGACTTCCCCAAAGCGGGTTCCGAGGAACAGCAGTCCTCCAGAGTTGCTCTCGCAGGACTTGGGGTTTTGAAAAAAACCACTATTCACTTCTTGGAGATTCACAGGGCACAGTAGCAAATTTAAAAGCCACGCAGAGAGACCCGTTTAATTTTCAGTGTCTCTCAAACTTATTTGCCCAAAGAACTGTTTCTTTATTTCCAGATAGCTCCTATCAGCGTTCCTAAGAAGCAGGGTTCTGCAGAACAGACTGGACGAGATGCTAATTTAGGGATTACCCTCCCTCTAGAAACGAGTCGGTGCCTTATAGGAGGCTTCCTCTGAGGACAGCTATCTGGAACCCCACAGCAAAGAAACCCATTTACAGCTGCCCAACTCCCTGGAGCCAAACGTGCCTGCGATTCCTGCAAACACACATGCATAGATGTATGTATTATATTTATATCACACCTACATCTACACTAACACGTTATTAATACAAACAAATGAGCAAATCAGCTCTGGGTTCCCAACAGGCCTGCTCTGGACAGTGCTAGTCAATGTGGCCCATGGGACAAATCCAGTGAATATTAAAGCTTCCCCCAAAGCTTCACAGCTGGCCTCTAGCTGAGAGAAGCAACACAGAAGGAATCGGGAGGCCTAAGCTCTAGCTGCTACCAACTTGTGACAGGAGCAAATTACTTCCTTGCCCTGGGCCCTGGGGTAGGGGTGGGTGAGAAAATAAAATGAAAGGCAGATTAATCGAAGTAAGGAGCACTGCAGGGATGCAAGGCGCTGCCATCTCCCACTTGCACGCGTCTTGAGGGAAGCTGTCCTTCCCTCGTGGGAAAGAAAAGCTTATCACATCTGGGACAGTAAGAATAAGGGATATTTTGCAGGTACTGTGGTATGTGCCTACTGGAGTCCCAGCTACTCAAGAGGTGAGGTGGGAAGATCGCTTGAGCCTACCAGTTGGTTGGAGTCTAGCCTGGGCAACACTGTGAGATCCCTGTCTCTTTAAAAAAAAAAAAAGAAGTGCAAGGGAAATTTTGCTCCTAACTCTTAAACTGGGCTTTCATCTTAAAACCAAGAGTTTTTTAAAAAATCAGAAGTTTAAAAACAAAAGGAGTTAAAAAAAAAAAAAAGCAAGGGTTAAAGCTCCATCGCTGTGTTCCGGAAACAGGCATCCCATCCCGCCTTTTATGACCCCGTGTTGTCCCAACATATATTCCCCGTGGAACGCAGATCCGTTCTCCCCAGTCAACTCCCAGGGACTTGGGACATGGCTCTGCACAGTTAGCCAAACTTCCTCCGTGACACAAGAGCCTCGGGGGTGAGCCATTGAGTGGTTTTTTTTTTTTTTGAGACAGAGTCTCACTCTGTTGCTCAGGCTGTAGAGTGCCGTGGCATCAGCCTAGCTCACAGCAACCTCAAACTCCTGGGCTCAAGCGATCCTCCTGCCTCAGCCTCCCGAGTAGCTGGCACCACAGGCATGTGCCACCATGCCCGGCTAACTTTTTACATATATTTTTAGTTGTCCAATTAATTTCTTTCTATTTATAGTAGAGACGGGGTCTCGCTCTTGCTCAGGCTGGTCTTGAACTCCTGAGCTTGAGCGATCCGCCCGCCTCGGCCTCCCAGAGTGCTAGGATTACAGGCGTGAGCCACCGCGCCCGGCCCCATTGAGTGTTTTAAATCTCCAGGGCTCGGGGTCTGCAAAGCTAAGCAGCTCCTTCCGGACTGGTGTGAATTTGGGGCGCCCAGCACGCTGGCAGCGCGACAAGAACGGACTCTGCGTCTGAGCACGGGTTACACACAGCCGGGGGACGGGACGGTGGAGAAACTGAACAGAGGACGTGACAGGTGGGTCTGGGAGAGCAGGACGGAGACCCAAGAACGCGCCCGCACCCACCGGCCCCTGAACAGACATCTTCCTGACCGGACTCCTACGTACAGGTGGTCCTGGCGCTTAAAGGCCTTGCTGCAGATTTTGCAGACGTGCTTCCTTTCCTGGCTGTGCGTCAGGTAGTGCTTGCTGAGAGAGCTGGCGCTGCTGAACACCTTCCCACACAGGCTGCAGTCCAGCAGCGGGTTTTGAGGGGAACTGTGCTGCCGCTTTCCTTTCCTGGCACTCCCAGAGGAGGCCCTGCCTCCTTCGTCCGCCTCTTTAGGCACCTTAAGAGCACCTAGCCCCAGGTCTAAACAGAGGGAGAAAGCGCAGGTTACAAACAGCTGGGGAATCCGAGAGCACAGCCACAGCACTCTAAAACTCTTGCAAGCATGGCGGCCTCGTGAGAGTGGGCCCGGTACTCTCACTCCAACATCAGCAGCTTTACATGAAGAGAAAACACAGTTCGGGAGCAGGGGCCCTGGTCAGACCACACCCTGGGGACAGCACCCAGACTCAGTGCCACATGCAGAGGGACGGCAGCAGACTGAAGCATTTCTAGGACGGTGTGACCGAGGCGGGCAGGGATTATGACTCCACCATCACCCAGTACTCTTGGAAGGGCAACCTGGAAATAAATTATCCGTAACCTTGGAAAAGTATAAATCCTTGCACACACCCAGCCATTGACACTTTTGGATTTTTAACGCAAGGAAATAAACGTAGCTTTGTACAAAGATCTGGCTGCCAGAGCGTTAACTGTCACATTGCTTTTCCTTGTGACATATTAGAAACAACTTAGTACCTGACAAGAGGGCATGTGGGTGACTGCATCCTGGTTTAAATGGTCTATGACGCAAGCATTTCAAATAAAACTGTAGAAAAGTATCTAATGACATGAAAAGATGTCCGTGCCATACTGCAAAGTGAGAAAAAGCAGCCTTTTACAAAACAGAGTTATCCTAGTTGTTAAAAAAAGAAAAATAAATTTCGATAGAAAACGGACTGAGGGAATCAGGTTGACTGGTGGGATTATGGGTTGGTTTTATTTTCCTTGTTTTCTGTGTCTGAATTTTCTACATTGTCTGTATCCCTTGGGTAAAATGATAAAGTATTTTTACAGATCATATCTCAGCTGAAGGAACTGAGAATATTCACTTGGGAGAGGGAGGGTGTCTTTTAATGTCTGAAGGGCCACCGTGTGGAGGAGGAGTTGGATTGCTTCTGTCTTGCTCCAAGGAACAGAGCTAGGTTTGGTGAATGAAGAGTAAAGGGAAGCCTATTCTAAACCACTAGAAACAAGGGCCATGTGTGCAAGGACTCTGCTTGTTCACTGCTGTCTTCCGGCTCTGGAGTCCCACTCCGGCACCAGTAGGTACTCAGTAACTGTATGTTAGATGAAGTGGGGGACCTGCGGCCTTCTGATTTCAAGATGGTTCCTTTTTAATCACCAAAGAGGGCAAGGCAAGCTTCATCATTCTCTGCTGCACCCCATTTTTTTTTTTGAGACAGAGTCTCACTCTGTTGCCCAGGCTGTAGAGTGCCATGGCGTCAGCCTAGTTCATAGCAACCTCAAACTCCTGGGCTCAAGCGATCCTTCTGCCTCAGCCTCCCAAGTAGCTGGGACCATGTGTCACCATGCCCGGCTAATTTTTTCTATATATTTTTAGTTGTCCAATTAATTTCTTTCTATTTATAGTAGAGACGGGGTCTCACTCTTGCTCAGGCTGGTCTTGAACTCCTGACCTTGAGCTATCCACCTGCCTCAGCCTCCCTGAGTGCTAGGATTACAGGCGTGAGCCACCACGCCAGGCCCTGCACCCCTTTGAATAAAAGCATTTGTTCTGTAAAATTTGGATTCAGTCAAAAGGCGGCACTTAAGGACCTAGAAGGCCACATCTCACCTTAAGGCCACAGGTTCCCCACCCCTAATGAATTCTCTGTGGCTCATGAGATGCACGTGACAGACATAGCAGAAAGGAAACTCGACTGGGAGCCTTGGGCCATCTGTCACTTAACTGGCTTGGCCTTCATCATCTTCTTCCTATGAGAAATTACTAATGACTAATCAAATTATTCCAACAGGTCTAAACAAGAAAAAATTGGATTCCCTCAGGAGAAGGTCCTTAGCCTTGCTAAGTTACTTTAAAATGCTTATTAAAGTAACTATTAAACTAGAAAACAAATTGTTTTTAAAAATTGGCAAGGGCACTGGAAAACATGCACACAGAGTCTGGGAAGCTGCTTGATGCAGAAAGCAGTGTTATAAGGCTCTGAGGTTATTTACATGCTCCGTCTGGGTAAACACACTTTGACAAAAATGTCCAAAGACTAATCCAAAAGAAAATCCTATATGCAAAAAGCGTTCAGAGAAACACTTTAACAGTCTAACCAGCAAGAATATGGTCTTGGGAGGAGTGGTGTCATTTGCCTGTAGTCCCAGCTACTTGGGAGGCTGAGGTGGGAGGATCACTTGAGCCTGGGAGTTCAAGGCTGCGGTGAGACTAGTCACTGCACTCCAGCCTGGGCAACACAGTGAGACCCCGTGTCTTAAAAAAAAAAAAATACGGAATGCAGTGGAATAGCTGTGACAATGACCTTCAATATGAAGGCCTACCTTCATATATGAAAGCAAGTACACTGTCTTAAAGCCTTCAGATAGAATTATGTACTTAATATTATCTCTGTAAGGCTACGTATGCCTGAGCAAATTCAAAACTGCATTTAAAAATTTACATGTGGGAGCCAGGGTACAGATTTTTCTTATGACTTTTATTTTCTAATTTTTCTTTAATAAACATATATTACTTTCTTAGTTTAAAGAAATTAATATAAGCATATGCACTTCTATTATACACTATACATTATATAGACCTGAATGTAAGTTAGAGAAGTGTAAAGAGTTGAAATTTAATGGTTAGTGGATTCCTTTTTTCTTATAAGTTGAAAAAAAATTTAAAGTTTAAAACAAACTAGGAAAAGTTTAAGTAGATTAATGATTAATAATATTTTGGGGGGCAGACCTCTATGTAAATCTATGAAAGCTACAGTTTCTCTGCCCAGCAGAATGCACATATATTCACACTACCAGCATTTCTCAGGTAATTTCTGTGACCCAAGTTGACAATCTTAATTACCGTACCCCCAGGCCTGGCCCAGTGCCTGCAATGGGGCACACGTCCTTTTGTTTCTAGGATTCCATACTGTCCTTCCACCACAACGACAAGGCTTGGCCTTGTCTACTGCATCTTCCGTGGAGTAGGGGGCCCTCAGAAGTTTTCCATTCTAGCAAGTTCTTCAAAATGCTTCTTGAGTTGCTTATTCCAATTAACACTAATGTCTAGGCTGTAGGGCCATGTCAGAAGTGGCCTTCCATGCACGTGGCACGAATATAAACATCAAAAAGCCCTAGCTCAGTCAACCCATCTAAGCAACTAATTCTAGAACCCATGAAACAGGGTTAAAAACAAAAACAAAATTTATCCTCCCAGGGAAGCCTAAAGGCAAACCAAGAGGAGATTTAACCAACTTATTTAAAGTTAATTATTTCATAATAATTAAAGTTCTCCCTTCTTTCATCCACTGCTGAAAAGAAAGACTTAGAACTGAATCTAGGGCCTATCTAAAATAAAATATAATGGTATTAATTTTTTTAAAAAAACCCAACTAATATCTGTCCAGGGCTTTATGCTCTAAGTGCTTTTATGATCGTTTTTTCTTTTGCTTCTTACCACTGTTACTCTGGGGAGATGCAGAAGGGATATTATTGTCCCCCCACTTTACAGATAAAGACACTGAGGCCTAGGAAGGTTAGACAACCAAGGATCAGAATGGACAGGACCCAGCCCATTCTGGTAGAGTACGAACACTCTCTGAGATGTGGCAATGGGTAGGAAAGTCTCCCATAAACACTAAGTCTACCCACATACCACAGAAGATCAGGATATCCCAAAACATCTCAACGTTATTCTCTAAAATTAGTGTTCTATTTCCTTTATTAGGAAGTAAGGAACAATTCCCAAGTAGGAAAAAAGTGACTGTTCTCTAAGTTACCTGTAGAAGAGAAAAATTTTCTTAACCAATCCATGCAGAATCAACCCCTAGCTGGCCTTTCTGGGTTTAGAAATGGCCAAACGCCCTGCCAGGCCCTGCTACCCCAGTGGACTGCCTCACCTTGCAAGGAAGTCTGAGATTCCGAATCTGCATACTCCTCCAGCAGTTTCATGGAATCACTGTCCTTCCCCGAGTACAGGGACAGGGTGTCTAAGTTGTCCTCCAGTGCCTCGCTGGGCATGTCAGGCGTTGGGAGGCTGGGGTCCAGGTCCAAACCACTCAGGCCAGCAAGGAGCAGGTCTCGTGTGTTGGGACCCAGATCCCGGTTGAGGGTGTCACTGAAGTTGAGCCCTTGGCTCTCTGAAAACGAAGGGAGGTGCATTTCTGACGGCAGGGCATCCTCGTCCCCAAGGCTGTACTGGTCCATGGCTCTCCACTGCCAGGTCTTGGCCCAGAGCTACTCTCCGGACAAGCAAAGACGTGTAAGGAGACAGGGAGGAGAGTACCCTTGATGGCAGCTAATTCCTGAAAAGGAAGAAGGAGGAATCAAAGTTACGAGGTGGCAATATGGCATGGTGGGTGGAACATGGACTTCCAATCCAAACAGACCTGTATTTGGGACTGTTCTCTGTCACTTAATAGCCATGTGACCTTGGGCAAGTCACTAAAGCTCCACGAGCCCCACTTTCCTTATCTATAAAGTGGACATAAGAGTACCTCCATTATAAGGTTGTCCTAAGGAATAAACGAAAGCATTTCCAGAACTGACCTCTTTCTCAGCTATGAACACATAAGAACATGACAAAAGATAATTTTTAACACATAGCCAAGCTCAAAAGACAGGTAAAACCCCAAGTGCCAGCAACAACGAGAAAACTCAAAGCCAGAGGTTTCAGCTCAGGGCAGCCCGAGGGGAAAATCAGACTGGAAACAGGGCCTAGAGCTGTGTCGTCCCACATGGGCCACTAGTCCCACGTGGCTAGGAAGCACCTGAAATGTGACTGGCCCAGACTGAGACACGCTGTGCGTGTAAACACAACCTGGGTTTAGAAGAGTTAGTACCAAAAAAAAAATGTAATAAGTTTTTATATAGATTAAACGTTGGAATTACAATCTTTTAGATAGTGGGTTAAATAT
>CAUYRT010032217.1:0-23217 GCA_963574885.1 Lepilemur ruficaudatus | reverse complement strand
GAGTGCCGTGGCGTCAGCTTAGCTCACAGCAACCTCAAACTCCTGGGCTCAAGCGATCCTTCTGCCTCAGCCTCCCGAGTAGCTGGGACTACAGGCATGCGCCACCATGCCCAGCTAATTTTTTCTATATATATCTTTAGTTGGCCAATTAACTTCTTTCTTTCTATTTGTAGTAGAGACGGGGTCTCACTCTTGCTCAGGCTGGTTTCGAACTCCTGACCTTGAGCGATCCGCCCGCCTCGGCCTCCCAGAGTGCTAGGATTACAGGCGTGAGCCACCGCGCCCGGCCTAAATGGATTAAATACTGTCATTGTCATAGGATTTGTTAAGCTCAGATAGAACTCTTGCAAAATAAAACCCATTAGGACCTGGCTTTTATGTCTGAATAGGATAGCTTTACAATGTATTTTATATATTATTTATAATCCTATGAGTAAAGACTTTAATAAAAGTATTGATATTAAGAAAACACAGACTTTAATCTGCTGAATTTATTTTCTTCCTCAAAATTAGAACTTCACACTATTTCTGAATAATCTAACAAACTTTTCATTAAAAGGCAAATTGGGGGTGTGTTTCAGCTGTTAGAGAAGATATTTTAATAAAGGATATTATTAATTTTAAAGTGCTTCAAAGTTAAAGGATGACAAACATCCTCTACTTAAACTAAGTTATTTAAACTGATAGTTATAATTTTTTTCATTAGCGTATGTGTAGCTTCTTCTTTCTTTTCAAGGAACTGTTCATTATTCTTTGCCTATTATTTTTGTGCTACCTTTATTCATGCATTTTAAAAAATTGTTCTTTGGCATATTTGTCTTTTAGATTTCTTACTTGGTTAAACTTATTTCAACACACAGTGAATCCATTCACTTATCAGGATCCAATCAAGCTGAGAACTTCAGTATATCAATTGTTAAAAACTTTCTTATTTATAAAACTTCTATAAACAGATTACCTGGGTCAGGAAAAACAATTAGCAATAAATAGGCAGGGAACATAACTGAATATAAATAACTCCCAAAGTTGCTTAAGCATGATGATTAAAGAAATCAAGTAATTCACTACCTACAGCTACCCTATCTCAAAATTAAGGGGCACAATAATGCAGTTTATAGAAGAAAGGGAAGCCTTCCACTTCCTTTAGGCCAATAAAACCTTAAACCTCAATTAATAGTTTGCATTTATTACTATAGGGTTTTAAAAAAGGATCTAGTTTAAATTAAATCACATGGTGGAGCAGTAAAAAAGAGCCAATGAAAATAAACTGAATTTTTACATATAAGCCCATCTTCCAAATTGGTCATTTCCCCTGTATATATAATAGAGCTGTCTGACTTTAAATAAATATTTTAATAAACTATATTTTGAAATACCAAAAATTTGTTATAAAAATCATGCATAATATAATTTTAAAACAGGCACTTTTGATTACTAATATATAAATCAGAGGTCCCCAAAGGGTTTTCTAACATAATAAACTCTGAAATAAATCAGTCATCTATTGATATCTAATATTAGTATTGTTAATACACACCAATATTAGTAACAAAGACTACAGCACACTTTTCTCCTAGAGTAGATGTATAACTGTTTATGACTGAATAGTTAGTTTGGAGAGGAGAACAAAGTGAGTTTAATTCAAAATGTAGAAAGCCAGTATATAAAGATTAGTCAAATAGCATAGCATAAACTGATAAAAAAAAAAGTCCGCACACTTCATTGAAATTCAACCAAATTCAACATTATACAAATTCTGTTGATTTTTAATAGTCCATTTATAACAGGCCCTAAGAAATAAACCATCATCCTTTTGAAGGTCTTAAAAGCATTGAATCTCAAGAAATATGGCTAAAGAAGGTTATTATACAACCAGGAGGCTCTTCCTTGATTTTTTTATTGAAGAAATACATAAACACGTCTCCCAGGAATACGACTAAAACCCCTATAATTTCTTTGATTTTAATTTTAACTCAGGTCAGGATTTCTGCTGGTTAGGATTTCACCAGGTACAGGATCTGAAAACCCCACTCTGATTCTCCTGATCTGTGGTGGATGGCACTCTCAAAGTCGCATCAAGAGAAGGAAAAAAAATTGAAATGAAGGAAGGGAAATGAATATGTTTTCAAAAGAAAAGAAAGCAAAACAAAATAAACAGAACAAATTTTTTTAAAAAATCAAGCGAGCAAATGTGTTGGTGGTAGCAGCACCCTTCAGCAAAGTACTCACGCAGAATCTACCGGCCAGAAGTTGATCAGAGTAACGGGACTGCAAAACAAAAAATGAGGTGGTGAAGAGACACACAGGCAAACTCAGCCACAAAAAAAATTTATTGAAAAGCCAAAATAAATAAAATCCAACCAATTAAGTATGAACCATGGAAAGCAACAGCCAAACAAAGGTGCAAAGTGAATGAAAAGAAAAACAAACAGTTGCGTGATTGCCATCAGAAAAGAAAAAGAGTAGTAGGTTTAAAAGAGGTGAAAACATTATCCGTTTGATCGTGGGAATCATTACTACTTACTGTGAAGTCATTTCCTGTGACTACATTTTCTCCCAAGTAGAAAAAAGTGACTAGACATGACCACACAATCAGATACAAAAAAGACACACATCTACTGATTTGTGAGGGAGGAAAATCAAAATGAGATATTGGAATCACTCATTTGTAAACAGTCCCATATTTCTTTAAAGCTTTGTAAGGCAATTAGTGGCTGTAATGTGTTTTTTTCCCCGCCGTGTGATAAAGTTTAACTTTTGGAAAAAGTAATTGTCAAGAGACATGGGAAAATGGCAATTGAACATCAGCTTGTTTTTCTCTTTCCAGCTAAAGTAAATAAAAAGAAAGAAATAGAAGAGACTGTTTGCATTTAGGAGTGAAGGAGGGTGTTCGGCTGAGAGGAGTTCAAGTACACACTGAAGGAGAGTCTGTTTTGCTTTTGCCACTACTCACGTTTCCATGTTGTCCCCCTCTAAGACAGTCTGCACTGGCAGGTAGCCCATTCGGGGATGCTTCGCAAAATACCTTTTGGTTCGAAATTTGTTTTTTAGTACCTTGGCAAAGTCTCGAACATCTTCTCCTGATGTAGTCTGAAAGGGAAGTTACAGTGAGATCAGATTTAGGAGAGTACGATTTCAAAACAAATGATCACTGCAGTCTCCTGCCATATGGCACTTTTTTTGTAATTAAGGAGTGTGTGGGGGTTGCGAGCAAAGGCTTTTGAATCAGCCAAATGGGCTTTGAAACAAGGTCTGGCGTTTACTAACACGGGTGAGTTATTTACCTCTCTGAGGCTCTGATCATCTGTAAAATGGGGGGGGGGTGATAATACCTCAACAAGTTGTTATAATAAATAAATGAAGTAGACAAGCTACAGTGCTAATCAATAAATGGTAGTTTATAGGAGTCTCAAGGTCAAAAAGTTGACCTTAAGTTTTTCCACACTTTATGGTAGCTTATAAACTAGTTAGTATACAGTGACATCATGCTTCACCCACTAAATATCAGTCTATTCGGGACATGGTACTTTCTACATGACGATCTTTGTAAGAGGAATAATAGTGAGAAAGACAAGTATATGGAAGAATAACTTTGATGCTGGAAGAGAAAAATGCTCTAAAGTAGAGCTTCTCATACTTTGATGTGTAAGGGAACCACCTGCAGAGCTTGCTAAAAAGCAGGTTTTACTTTAGAAAGTCAGTGGCTGGGCCCGAAGATTCTGTATTTCTAACAAGCTCCCAGGTAATGCCAATATTGCTGGTGACAGATCATACTTTCAACAGCAAGCAACTAGAGTTTAGAGAACATAGGATTTATACTCGGGTCTGTATGGCCACCCAGCCCTTGCCATTTCACCAATGATTTTTCAAAGTTCTACTAGCCATTGAACATTTTCCTAAAACAACATCGTAGGAGAAGGCTCCACCTCTTACTTATAGAAACTTGGGCAAATTATTTAACCTCAGGACCTCAGAGTCCTCACCTATAATAAGGGGATAAAAATAAGAATACTTATTTCACAGAGTAGTTTAAAAGGTAAACACCAGCATTTAGTTGGTGTTAGTATATAAGACAGATTTGAAAAGTGTTAGTATATAAACCAGATAAAAGGTGAGCAACTTTGATTAAATGTGGTAAGTTACAAATTTTGGGAAACCCACATACCATCCCTCATACCCAACTTGCCTCATGGCCATAGACCTCCCCGTACAACCTCTAGGGCTGTGCAAAATAAATGTGAAAAAGTCTCCCCTACAACCATGCAAAGAGAAGAAAACCCCATTTATTCATTCAACAATATTTATTGAGGGTCTCTCATGTTCCATGTGTGCCAGGCACTCCCCTAGGCACCAGGGCTAGGGTAAATCCTGGAGCCTACAGTTTAGAGTCACTTTGGCTGGGGGAACATCTGAGGAACTTACAAATCACAGCACTACATATGATCTGTATATTGTACAAAACTGAAATTTATCCCAGGTGAACTAAGTCTCATGTCAGGAAGACATCTAACTTACCGGAGTACAATATTCCACCATGGGATAGTGCATTTTATGACCTTTTGCAACTCGACCAGAAAAGAAGCAGCTTTGGCAGATGTCATAGTTAAAGTGCTTCAGACTCCTGTACCTAGTAAAGAAACAAAAATAAACACATATGTATTTCTTCAAATCAAATTCCCAAAGAACACTCTTTAGTAAACCTTCTACCACATTGTCTTAATTCCAGAAACAGAATGTGATGTTCATTAGTCCCACAAGGTAAGTGATTAACTTCCTACCTCCAGATTTCTCTGGTGCCTCTCCTACAGTATCAAAACATTTTGGAAGAAAGATTATCCTATAAACATATGGAAGGAGGGAAGAAAAAACTCAGCTTTTATTTAAACTCCATGAGGAACTCTTTGAGATTAAGTAGGAAGATACTGGCAAACTTCCAGTCTTTTGAAGACCAAATACTCAAATTTAAAAGAACTTTCAGGAGAGAGAGATTGATGCAGTGGATGCCCCTTTACCCATCATAGGGACATAAGTTTTCTGAAGCAATTATTTTCAAAAACTTATAAAGCTAAAGCAATTTCATAAGACAAAAGAAACTTAAGAACTCTCAATTAAAATAAGTCTTGCTTTAATTACATTTTCTGATTGATTGACATGATTCAACTTCAAATAGTCACTTGCATGATCTCTTTTATCTTTCTCTTTTCAGAAATCCCTTACCACATAATCCACAAATGATAAGTAAAACCCCGAGAAAAGATACAATTTGGATTAGATGAAAGAATTTATAATCTGTAAATGCTAGCTGCTACATTCCCCCCCATTCTCAGAATACTATACTCTTTGTTTCCTACTCCCCCTTCCTTTTACTTTCTCAGATAAGAACCTTAGCCAATTCAAATAAACATAATTCTTATGTCACATATGGGGAAGTGGGAAGAAAAGCTACGTTTTTAGATCCCAACCATCTTTCGAGAGGGGGAAAGCAGGAAAGAGAAGTGCTGAGTCTTAAAATAATATGATTTGATAAGGTCAAAAGAATTGAAGGTGACAATGCTCTCTTAGATCCTCCAAAGCATTTTCCTTTTTTATTTTATAAAAATTTCCCCTGTATACAAATCCCACTAGCTAAGGAAGCTGAGAAAAGAAAGGTTAGAAATGTAATACAGTTACCGGTGGCTTCCCCCACCGCCAATGGCATCATTCTTACCTGCCAAAAACCAGGAAGGAAAGAAGGTGTCCTTTGTAAGCACTGCCTACTCACTAGTCTCTATCTAGGCTTTAGAAACTTACAGAGGTTTTGGTGAAGTCTCTTTGTAAACAGTATAAAGTATGGAAAGATAAACACTAACAGTAGAAGAGCACCATGAACAAAAGGCACAACAACGGTATAAAGTAGCTACTAGAAAATAAAGTAATGAAACAAGTCTAAGCATAACTAGAAAAGAGTATTTACTCAGCTGCTAAGTGGATTCGGCACAGGCATAGTCTATATAGCTAGTTTACAACTTTGTGGCTTATTCATCACTATGGAAACCTTGATGCTGATCCTCATGTTTAAATACATCATGGTTTCAGAATTTGGATTTAGGATTATTGTTAAATAAGGTTAATTCATTTTAAAATATTCTGCCTCCCCAAACAGGTCAACAGGGCTAAAGATTTAAGAGCCAATTGTTTTCCATGACATTTTAAGAATATCAAAATAATAATCTGCTATGTTTCCTATCTCTTTCACTTTTAAATTTATAAGGAATGTTTTCTTTGCTTTTTAAGCTGCTTTGTGAATCTTTCATTTACTGGCATACTTTTTATTCCCTTAGAAGTTCATTAGGATACTATGCAAAGAGTATAATCAGATTCACAGGCAAAGAAGCAAGTTCTAGAATGCCAAAAACAATTCTTGTTACTTAAGGAGAAAAAAAGTGGTGTGAAGTAAATAAGAGACTGAGCTACCATGATGGTTCCTCCCAGAACAGAATCATCTCTTAGTTTTATAACTGAT
This sequence comes from Lepilemur ruficaudatus, assembly GCA_963574885.1. NCBI lineage: Eukaryota > Metazoa > Chordata > Mammalia > Primates > Lepilemuridae > Lepilemur > Lepilemur ruficaudatus. The sequence continues at coordinate 16,715 of CAUYRT010032217.1, read as the reverse complement.
TCATGGATAGTTTCTATAAACAGAAAAGACCATGAAAAAAAAGAAAGAGATGGGGAAAATGTTTTGCTTCCAAGGAGAGGGGGGAAAGTTAAATCTATAATACCTTCATGGTGACAGGCCCTAGGTCTCGTTCAACCAAATATGTGGCTCTGAAGAGCTAAAGAGTGAAGGTGGAAAGGGACACCTGCCTAATGAGTCAGATCCACCAAAATAACCCAGTGATGAGGGAAGTGACAGGAGTGATCGACGTTCCAGCCCATCACCTTCTCTCCCAATTTGGAGAAGAACAAACTAACAGCAACTGGCACAGGAGATAAAAGATCAAGTCACAGAAAGGTGAGAAATGATAAGGGAAAAAAATGACTTTTTTTTTTGTTCCTAATACCTGAATCCAATGATTGGGCACTCCTTGCAGATGTTACACTTGGCCTGATGCTTGGCAGTTTCTGCAGCAGCCACTCTGTGCAGGACGGGCAGCCACACCATGGACTGGGGTTCCAGTCTCATCCAGTCTAGGAAGAGGGCCGCTTCGATCTCGGGCTTATTATTAGCCTGCAAAGACAGGAGGGTGAGAGGAGGAGGGCAAAAGAATACAAGAGAAGGTGAGAAAATAAAGGAGGCATATGTCAGTCCAGGTAATAAGTTAAAAAAGAAAGAAAGAAAGAAAGAAAGAACAATAGTTACACAGCAAGGCTGGCTTTTCATAGCTTGTTTCTGCAAATGTTCCCCCAACATCCATAAGAGCCATCTACCCCTAAGGCTTTGATTAACTGCGGTTTACTCTTTTTGGCTACTAGATGACAACAAAACAAAACAAAACCAACAAATGAGAAAAGTAAAGCAAAATATACACCTTAGCAAGACTATATTTAGCTCTTATTTCTGAACAGATATACAAAAGTTAGCCGGAAGTGAAATGCATGTGTTTATTGATAAAATTTCAAAGGAAGAAAAAACACCCCAACAACTCAGGAACTATTGATTTTTTTTTCCCTAGAGAATCTAATTCTCATAGACTCATAATGAGGAGTTTTAAAATTCATCTGGTTCCAAAGCCTCATTTTATAGACAAGAAAACTGAGATGTAGATCAGAGAAGTAGCTTGTCAAAGGCCATACATCTGGCAGCAGAGCTGATAATAGAATCCAAACGTCCTGGCCCAGGACTGTTTCACAGTGCCCTGTTGATTCTCTGTCTGCCTCTCTCTTTCAAAGTCTAAACAGTATAATGATCTTAGAACACTCAAAATATATTTACCCCTTGTTTGACTTATATGTTACTGTGGTCATACATTTTAATTCTATCATTTTTAACCCTTTAATAGTGCATTTTAATTTTTGGTATTGTTTGATATATTGACCCATATATTGACCACTTTCCCCCCCCCCTTCATGGCTTCTTCCCTCTCAAATCTTCCATCTGAGATCAGTTCTGCCTGAAGTATATCCCTTAGAATTTCCTTTAGCTTTTGGTGGCAAATTTCTTGGCTTTTGTTTGTCTGAAAATACCTCTTTTTTTTTTCAATCCATATTCTTGATAACTATCTTCATTGGGTATAAAAATTTTAGATTGAAAGGTTTTGGGGTTTTGTTTTTATTTTGTTTTAGCATACTGAAATATTATTCCGCTTTTATCATACTTTGTTGCTACTGTTGAAAAGTCAGTGTAGTAAAGATGACTGTTGCTCTTATAATCTGTCCTTTTCCTGTCTTGTGCTGTGTTTCTAGGGTTTTATTTAGACTGCTTGGGATTCACTGGGCTTCCTGAACATGTGGCTTAGAGTTTTGTGTTTTTTTTCCCAAAGGTATTCCTGGTTTTATTAAAAATAGCATATTATTTTCTGCCAATGACCATAGTGTGTCTGCTACTGCGTGCCTCACTCTCTGTTGGAAATCAATCTATCATAGCAGCTGGAGGGTAAAGTGCAAGTTTAGGTGTACTTCAGGTAAAAAAAAAAATACCAAGTGATAAGCTGGAAACCTGGATTTTGGTCCCAGCTCTGCTTCTAAGTAACTGTGTAGCTGTGCGCAAATCATTTTATACCTCTGCATCTCAGGTCCTCTCCTAGAAAATGAAGCAAACAGGACAGCAATGCTAGATGATCTCTAAACTATCTTCCTACTCTCAAAATCCGTGGCTCCCCACAATAGGTACCTTCCAGAAAATACAAATCAAAAATTGATTTCCACATGTGGATTATATCGGATACCTGCATATCACTGGCTGCATGTGGCCGGATGAGTTCCCAGATATTTTTAAGGTCTCCACAGTCGATGGGAAGTAGATCTTTATCTTCTAGGTTGTTTTAGGGACGGAAGGACAATCCTCTGAGAATACTAATTGTCAAACTTAGAGCAATGCGTTAATTAACTAAGTTTAATTGGACGTTTGCAAGACTACCCCCACCCACTGCCACTGCCACCAATCCCAGTGCACAAGGACCAAAGCTGAAACTAAATGTCTGACTCTACCTCCTCTAGTTTCTGCTTCTCTATCTGTGATGGCTTAGAGTTTTTAATCAGCTCTGGAATCTTCTCAGTCATGATTTCAACAAATAGTGCCTCTTCACCATTCCCTCTCTATTCTGCTTACAGAACTCTATTCGATAAATGTTAGACTTTCTCAATCTCCATTTCTATGAACAGGCCTTCCCTAGTTTCCCCCTTTTTTAAATCTTTCTGTGCTTCATTCTTAATAATTCCTTCTGCCCTACTGTCTGGGTATCCGCTTTTCTCTTTGGCTGCAGCCAATCTACTACAAATCCATAAAGTTTAAAATTTTGGGCGGGGCACAGTGGCTCACTCCTATAATCCTAGCACTCTGGGAGGCCAAGGTGGGAGGATCGCATGAGGTCAGGAGTTTGAGACCACCCCCAGCAAGAGTGAGACCCCGTCTCTACTAAAAAATAGAAAAAAATAGCCAGGCATGGTGGTGCATGACTGAAGTCCCAGCTATTCGGGAGGCTGAGGCAGGAGAATCGCTTGAGCCCAGGAGTTTGAAGTTGCTGTGAGCTAGGCTGATGCCACAGCACTCTAGCCCAGATGACAGAGTGAGACTCCGTCTCAAAAAAAATAAAATAAAATAAAATTTTGGTTATTATACTTTTTAATATCTGGAAATTCTATTTGGTCATTTTAAAGGTAGTCACCACTAAAGTCTGTAGTTCTCTGCAGATATTTTCCAATGCTGTCTTTTTTAACAGTATAAACATATTTAAAAAAAAAAAACTCTAATAATTCTGAAATACGAAAATATTGTGGGTCTGCTTCTATAGTCTGCTATTTTGCTGGTTCTCACTCACCTTGATTTCTTGTGTGCTTGTTTTTTAATATGTATTACACTGACCTTAAAGTATTTTCTGGAGATACTTTGAGTCTTAGAATAAAAGTGTTTTCTCCAGCGATGAGTTTCATTTGCTTTTCCCAAGAACCAAGGGGCACTACTTATTCCATGACCAATTTTGACTTAATAAATGATGTGGGATACTTAGTATCACATAAGTAATGGGTATTTGAACTGCAAACCCATATTGTTTCTCTTGGAATGTGGTTTGCTAATAAAGGATGTGTCCCCATTTCAGATAGAAAGGCAGTAGGGTTATAGACTGATAGGTCATTTGGCTTATAACACTGGCCACTTCAGCAGTACTCCAGTCTTTATCCCTAATTATAAATTTAACAACATTATAATGAACTATTTAACCTTGGATTTCCTAGCTGCAAGATGGTATCAGTTCAAACTTCTGATCAAAAGCTTTTATTGAGCACTTTTCTCTGTGTAGAGTGCTATCATAGAGGTACTTTGTGAGAATTTCTTTTTTTTAAAAAAGGAATTATGGAACCTAAAGATGAAAGGGACCATGCAAGTCAATTCATCCTTTTCAAATGGCACCTCAGAGCTGTAAGACCTTCAGCATTTATGGAGTCCAAACTCTTACCCCATGCCAGTGTGTTTTTAACAGGCATTATATAAATCCCGTCCATGTGAGAGAGCAAACATCCTTAAAGGGTGATCTTGAACATCTGTGTTCAGGTACCTGTCAAAAGCACTTGACCCTACTGAGCTAAAATCCATCAGCGCAGCAGATAAGAGAAGAAGTTCCAGAGTCAAACCAATAGAGTTCAAATCTCAGCTTTGCTACTTATTGGCTGTATGACCATAGGAAAATAACTTTATCTCTCTGTGTTTTAATTTTTCTGCTATAAAGTGGTAATAGTAACAGTGCCTGACATATAGGGTTATTTTAAGATTACATGAGTTAATAAATGAAAGGTCCTTGGAACAGTGTCTGGCACATAGGAAGAACCACATTTGCTATTGCTATAGACATTATTATTATCCATCTGACCAGAAACCTAGATGTTCTCAGCCTTTGCACAGCCCTCTAAATATTTAGCCAGAGCTTTCATGTCTATCCATGCTTCTTCATCCCCATTCCTTTTGTTTTTTCCCCATATGACATGGCCATACGGCAAACTAAGCCATTGTCCTTTAGAAAACTATTCTCCAAATATGATTGCTGGGAATGGTACCTTCATTTCTCTGGACAATATAATTGGATTATTTTCTTTTGTTCTGTACTGTAGGCTCACATAGGGTTCCTACTCAACTAAAATCTCTGAGTTGGTGTTTCCCAGTGCATCTAGCAGATCAATCATCCAGCAAAATGCTTCATGAAAAGAAGGTCAAATTAATTAAGGAAACATTGCACATTATATTCGCCTCTTAAAATTCTTAACGCATGTTAACATATTAAAAGCTGAGAAGGTCATCAGTAAAGAAACACGTTAAACTTTGTTTGACCTCAGAATTTCCACACTTATTATTCAATGATCCCAAGACCTTTGTCCTTTTGTAACTTATAAGGCCTGTAAATACCACGAAGTATTAATGCCCTACTGGACATTATGTGAAATGCTGTTCCTGGTTGTTTCCCATGATTCCTCCACTCTGTACTTATCCAATTGGGATTTCTTTCCTTTCGTATCTCTCAAGGACTTTCCTGCTAGTTTGAGCTCATTGTAAAATTGTATCAATATCTTTAAGAATCCTGACTCTTATGGCCAATAAAGAATGGCTATTCTTCCCAACTTTGGGCAATTTTTAGTTTGAAACACGTGTTTTGTCTTTATTTTAAAAAGCCACTAATGAAAATATCAAACAGCCAAAGTCAAATATGACCCATACCACTTATAGCCTGTATCTCAGGTCAACATAAATCCATGACTCAGTTCTCTCTGGTTATAGAACTCGGAGTCTTCCCAGTTATATTATCATCTAGTCTCTGCTGCATATGTTTCTCCATCGTGTAGACAAAGACATAATGAGAGACTTTGTCAAAAGAAATGCAAGTGTTTAGCTATAGTATGTACTATAACAATCTCTTGCTTCACTGGTCTAGAAAACAACTTTAGCAAAATAACCCTTTCTAGCCAGGAGACAGACCATTATGGAAAAGCAGTAAATTGGAAAGCAATTACTAATTCGTGCCTATTTAAAACATAGGTTTACTGGTGCTTAATCTGAACCTATATATTTTTTCTAACTTATGCTTAAATGGCAGTCTGTTTAATGATGGATTAAAAGACATGCTGCCGAGTAAGAATTCATACTTAATACAGAAGGTGTAATAATAACAAATCTTCTGTCCATTCCAAAAGACAGGGAGGAAAATCTGACTATGAGTCAGCAAAAAATGTAGGTGTAAAAAATAAAAGAAAGAAACACCATGTCTGTGATGTATAACTAAAAGTATAGAAAGTACAGCATGAGGAAATTATCTCATTATCCTCACTATTGCTTAAACCCTTCTTAGAAAACAGTGTCTAATTCTGGTGGCTACAACTGACCCGGAACTTAGAGGCGGCTTGGCAGAAAGACACAATGATAATTAAAGGGTTTGAAAGACCTGAGAACAGCTTAAGGGAACTGGGATTATTTAGCCATGAAAAAGAAAAAAAAAGAAAGAGAGAGAGAACAAGCAAGAAAGAGTGGCTAAAGGGGCGATTTAATAACAGTTTTCAATTATGTGAAAGGCTCTTGCATAGGGGCCTGTGACCAGCTGTTTCATCCCTCCACTGAGGACAGAACAAGAAGAAACAGGCTCAAGCAGCATGAAGAATTTAGGCTGTAACTCACACGGAAGAATTTCCTGATGCTGAAAGTTGTTAAAGCATTAGTGTGAATTACCAAGGGAAGCTGTAGAATGTTCTCCTCTTTCAAAATACTATATATTCTTCTGTGCTTAAAGGTTGGAAATTCTCATGTTTCTTTTTAGCTCCTAAGATGCAAGATCCATCATTTTGGCTCTTTCAAAACTGCTCGCCTATGCCAATTGACAGCACTGAAGACAAGATACGGGAATTCATATTCTCGTTCTGTTTCATCTTTCATTTTTATGACAAACTATTCTATATCCTAGTAGTATATTCCCTCTGCTTTTGTCTGGCAGTAAAGAAAGAAAGAATTAAAAACCAGACAAGTTTCCATAAAGTTCTAACAGAACTAGAACTAAAACTCAGCTAAAATTACATTTTAATCATTCTTGAAAAAATATATAGGGATAGATTGGAAGAAGATTGGAAGAGTAGGATGTCATTGAGGTCAAAAGACCCATATGATGGCATTCATTGGATTGACATAATCTTTGTAGGTGTCATTATTTGTTGAGATACACGTAGGCCTCAGATATATTCTTCTCTTAGTATCAAGGATGACCTTGCCCTCACCCCTAAATGTCAGTTTCAAGCCATCTAAAGCAAAATCTCTTAGAAAAGTCATTTAGCCTTGGGTTTTGTTGTTTGTTGGCTTTGTTTCGGTTTGCTTTTGTTGTTGTTTTGGCAATACCCCCTTCTTCCTCTTCTATGGCTCACACACACAAATAGCTCCTTCCATTGTGATAGCCACAGTTTGGAATTATTTTGGTTTTCCCTTCCTTTACTATTGGTCCTCACCTATCAGCAGCTGTCCATAGCATGAAGACTAGGGGAAAGAACCAATTGTCATTACTGTTGCTCTGCTACAACAGGTTGGAGGGTGGCTTCATACAAATGTCATCTTACACAAATGTAGCAGGATACAAACATAGTTAAAGAAATCTCAATATCTGGAATTTTTAGCAAAGGGTGTTAACTACCAATATAATAAATTCACATGGCATTCATTACATGAAAGTTTGGAGGCAGAGGATTTACCGGGGTTCAGAATAACTTTTGGGTTTCTCTGATGTGCTTTCCATAAAGCCTTGGACAGTGAAGGGCCAACTGGCTGCCAGGAAGCCAATCTGAATACTCATTTTTCTCTCAGAATAATAGGATCCATTCATGGATACAGAAGAAATGCAAGGGGAAGGTTTCTCAGCAAGTCCTGTATCCCAGCAACCATAAATATATACATTGTAGTTTTTAAGAGAAGGCAATTGGCATCTCAATTGTGAGGGTTGTAAAAATCATGTCAATATTTACTAAACTGAAATAATTAGTATAGTCATCCTTTGATATACACAGGGGATTGGTTCCAGAATCCTCACCCCCACACCTCTCTCCCTTATGTATACCAAAATGCATGCACACTCAAGTCCTACAGACAGCCCTGCAGAACCCATGCATACAAAGATGGCCCACTACATACTCAGGTTTCACATCCCGAGAATATTTTATTTTTGATCCACATTTGGTTAAAAAAAAAAATAACCTGTGTATAAGTGGACCTAAACAGTTCAAACCCGTGTTGTTCAAGGATCAACTGTATATAGAAAAGTGAACATTATGCAAGTGATTGTGCCCAATCCTTCTCAGATGATAACAAGAAACTACCATCCTGGAAACAATACTTGACAATACCTCCTTAGTTTCTTTCCTAAATTGCAGGTTATTTAAATACAGGAAGTATGCTTCTGGACCCTCTGTAAAAGTTAGCTGAATTGAATAGTAAGTGGGAATTAAGCTGGAATGGGATCACAATAAAAGGATTATAAAATTTGAATGAAATTAGAAATTTTAAAAATGCCTAGTCATCCTGAAGAGCAAAAGATTAAACTTACAAAGATTATCTACTAAGGAGTAGAAGATAAGTACATTCTCAAACTGCCCAAAGTTTACTTTATAGATTAAAGTAAATGTCTCTCTGTTGGTTTGTCTGTGATGGTATCACACACAAAAGGCTAATAGACTATACTCAGACTTAGGACTTATGTTTAGAATGATCTGACTTAAAATATAGGAATATACAAAATTCACACTGGGGACCTTGAAAGGAACCTCACAGGTAGGTAGCCATGCTCCAGGTCAGTGATTCTCAACCAGGGACAATGCTATTCCTTAGAGGATATTTGATAATGTTTGGAATATTAACCCAAAAACATCAGAGAAAAAAAATTTCCAAATATGTTGAATTTATTCCGGAATTAGAAATGAGGATTATAACCTAAGATGCATAGCTATGGCAAGCCACATATGAATCTAAAGAGGGGAAGGTAAAGGGAAACTTTTATTGGCAAAAGAAGAAGTTTATATGAGCTGCTGGGAAACAGAGTTCATTGGTTTCAGAGACTCAAAGTTAGAGTTGATGTCAGTTTATTGGCGGAGATGTTCTTTCGAGAACATCTTATGGCAGGTATTCTTTCGAGAGCATCTTATCTGAACTGTTGCTGTCCTAAAGAAAAAATTTCTTGTGGGGTTATTTTAGGAAGTCCTTGGGACGGTCTTTATCTCAGACATGTAAGCATGAATCCTCCTCCCTTCATGCTCTTCTGGCCCTTGTTTGTTTGGGTCTGACAAAAAATGATTTCATCCTGGTATCTGCAACTTTCACAGGAGAAATTTTTGGCTATCACAACTGGGCAGGGGGTGGGGGAGTGCTACTAGCATTTAGTGGATAGAGGCCAGGATCCTCTTAAAAATCCTGCAATACACAGGACATCCCTCAACAACAAAGAATTAGAATTATCTGAGCCAAAGTGTCAGTAGTGCCAAGGTTAAGAAACCCTCTCCTTTGTTAACATCTTACATAATCACATGGTTCATTTGTCAAAACTAAGAAACCAACAATGGTTCATCACTAGTCATTAAACACCACACTTCCCCAGAGCCTTGCAGAGCACCCAAAAAGCAGGCAACTATCCTCTACAGCACAGAAACTAGGAAGCTATGATAGGCGTGTTCACCTGCTGATTGGAAGAGAAATACCACACTGGTTCATATATTGTGGATAGAGAGAACAAAAAGGACTAACAAATAAAAAGCCCCAAACTAGAAGTCACAAGGAAATATGCTGAAATTGTGGACCCAGGTTTGAAATCAAGTTGGTCCTCAAATAGGAAACTCTAGGCAATGTATTCCAGGATAAACGGTAGCAGGAATTTATGTATTTAATCATGGCAAATAATTATCCCAAGCAAGGTAAGGCAGGTCAGCTAGTACAAGAGTGATTGTGTGTGTGTGTGTGTGTACATACTTGCATGTGTGTATAGGTGTGTGAGTGTATGTTTTAATTTTATTTAGTAGAGTTCATGACCATTTAGAGGAAAAAATAATAACTATACAAACATTGAATACATACATATCAACAAATAGAATTTCTAAACATTCTTATTGACAGAAAAAGGTAAATTTATGGAAAACACTGGGGGAAAACCACAGATTCTTTAAAAAGGTTAATCTCTCCTTCCTGGCCATTTTCATTTGCTATTTTCACTAATAAAATGTTCCCTTCATAAATCCAAATAACCATTTCAATATTGCTGCCATTGTTAATAGGTAATGGCATTAAGAGCCGACAATTCAAGTTTTCTGGCCATGATTGTAAAAAGCCCTAGTATTTGGAAAGATTTGCTGAATTTAAATTGATCAAAACTGTTTTGTGAATTACAGTCTGTACACAAAGATTTAAAACTACAAGGAGAATGGCTAGTCAGGGTCAGACGGTATAGGACAAGCAGTTCCTGACTGTTCCCTGAGCTGTTATTACAATTTCTTTAACAACCTCTAAATCTACCAAGGGCATCAGTGGAATATTTTACATAAGAGAGAAGTCTGCACTAGCAACGGACATAAAAGGAGGAACAAGAACAAGTTGTAAAGAATATTAATGACTCTTCCTCCAAACAATCCCAATTTTTATGAAAATCAAATGAGTGATAAAAAATCTCTATAAAACTCTACAAAACCTGCATGTAACAAATAAAACAGAAGGAAGGTGACATTTTGATCCTCTTAGACACAAGATACTTATGTTTTACCTTTGAGTTATTGAGGAAACTATACTGTAGGGGCACAAGGGATCATTTATATGCGGTTCCACAAAATGTTTTTTCACATCTTGCTCTTAGTGTGTGCTACTTCTATTTAGAGAACGATTGGTCTCACGTGAAATCCACACTCTACGTACAAGACTGTTTTCCATATCTTATAGCTCTGTTACAAGAGTTGATACCCAGAAGATCAGGTAAGACTTTGCTGATAATGGCCAACCTTTGAAATAAGTACAGTAATCCATTTCCCTTTCTGACCTCATAACATTTAGCATATAACCAAAGAAACTTGGGGATAAGTAATTCTTGAGATAACCTGTTTTAACTTTATATTACAGATGAGAAAATGCCCAAAGAGATCAAGGAAACAGCTCAAGATTATCTATTATTTTAATATTAAAATATGTATGCTTAAAGTAGTCTTTAAAAGGTAGGACAAAAGTGATTTCCTATGGGAACATGAAGGTTGATCTCTGAAATCTTTTGAATCTTCTGAATCTTTAATCTGTTTGAGAGTGCTAGAGGCTCTGATATCTAGGTAAGCAAGGACTACATAGGACAATGCCCAGATACTAAATCTTGAACTGAATTCTATGCCAATCTACTGAGAACCATGTGAAGGTACAAGTAAATACCCCAAAACACTGTGACAAATGCATATTTATATCTCTTCTGATCACCTCCTTTCCCCTTTCTCTTCAGCATTACATGTCCTTTGTACCATCAGACGCTATGGCACATATGTGCTACATGGACTGATAGTTGCAGGTCAACATATAATGAAGTTGCAAGAAGGAAAAAAGAAACAGAAAAACCTATGAGCTTCTCAATCCTCATCAGCACATGATTCACATTGTGCGTTTTGGTATATCAACTTCTTGTTCCCACAAAAGAGCTGGTTAATATGAAAACGTATTTATTAGACATATGTTTACATTGCTATAGAAAGAAAGGACTTTCAATTCTATATACTGCCATTTTCAACAATGCCATGGCAAAAATGGTATCCAAAGGCAGTTCAGTCAAGAGAAGTGTCACTCTTTGTACATTCAAAATCACCTTTGATGTCCATGGTGGTACTCAAGAAAAGAGAGAGGAGAGGTGGGAGCTCTTCTTTACAGAAGAAAATGAGCTAACTCATGCAGAAAGAACAGCAGAATTAAAAAATCACTATTATGCAATCACCAATACAATAATTGTATTAGACAAGGATCATCAGTGGATGCTCATACCATAGGGTAAAAGGTTGTTAAAGAATGAGATATTCACAGGGTCTCAAGATATCACAAAAATTACGCTCTAATTACAAAGGGAAAGGGAAATTTTACAATGGAAACATCTGGCAGACACGATCTTAATGTTCTTAAGTATGACCAATAAGAACAAAGTGCTATTTTGTCCCTCCAGATGTGACGCAGTAGTAGACACAGAGCATCACCTCCATCATCCTCTGGCCAAAAAATTTTAACCTGAATCTAATCATATGGAAACCATGAGAAAAATCGAGAATATGAACCATTCTTCAAGAGAACTGGCCTGGACTCTTCAAAAATGTTAATGTTACGAAAGAAAAAAAGTGCTGGGAGACTGTTCAAAATTAAATGAAATTACAGAAAAATGACAATATAACAACCTCAATAGGATCCTGGAAGAAAACATCCAGCTAAAAGGAACATTCTGGGACTTTGGGAAATTTCAATGGGGGCTGCATGTTATATGGTATCATTAAATCAACGCTAAACTTGTGTAATGATAGCATTGCAGTTATGTAGCTGAATGTCTTTTAAGGAAAAGGTGTACGGTCAGTGTTTACCAGTTTATGTTGTAATGTCCCTTTACTTTTGAATGGTAAAGGGAGAAAAATGTGTTTGTGTGTATACACACAGACACATACATGGAGAGAGCAGGGAGGATGGTAAGGTAAACAGGGCAAAAAGCTAACCATGGGATGTACAGATGTAGAGGATATATGGGTATTTCTTATATTATTCTTTCAACTTTCCTTTATGCTTGAAATGTTTCCAAAATAAAACACTGGTTGGAAACAATCATTTCTCCCAAGTCACTCTTCACGGGGAAGGGCCAGGCAGGAAAATGGGTACAAGTGACTTTAATAACTGTGAAAAGGGAGGGGGAATGGTATTAATGTCAATAGTAATAAATGTGAAAAGCCCCTCAGGATTTGTTTTCCCTAAAATCACAAACCTAACCCAAAACTGATTTCCTCCCTATCCTCTTCATCATTCCTAAAGCATCACCTTATCCACTCTGCCTAGATGTGCTTTTCCAAGAATCCTAAATGCAAATCTCTAGCCATTAAAATGAGTTTAAGAGTCCCAACATACTACAGAACTTTTTTCTTCTTTGAAGTAAGGACTGAGAGGACAAGAGTTCTCTTTGTGAGAGAAGTAAAAGCTTTCCCATGCCTAGTGTCTTTGGGTAGAAATCAAGTATTTTACATTCTGAAGATAATGTGCAGGTAGGAGGCCAGCAGTCACTGTTCTAAATATTAATCAGGACTCTGAATCGTCCATTAAAGATAAAAATCAGCCCAAACAATAACACGTGGTGATTATCCATGCTTCATTTACATGTTCAAGGACAACTATCCTGACCTCAGGCTCTCCACTCCACCTGACTAATAAACCAATTAACACCATGGCCCCAGGGAACATAAGCACAATTTTAAATCTATGCAAATCCCTAAGTATACTCAATAGTATTAATTTATGCTCCAGAGTTCTTATTTAACAGAAAAGTTTCACATATCCACGGTAAAATAAAGCACATATATCTGTCTATGGATATCATGGAATATAGTTTCTCAAGTATGGATTGGGACGCATTATGCAAAAGTACAAGATACAAAGTGAACTCTTCCACTATTGCCTCCTACAATCATTTATTATAAAATCCACTTCAGGAAAAGGTAAAATTATAGGAACAGAAAGCAGAGCTGTGGTTTCCAGAGATTGGGACTGAGCAGATGACACAACAGTGCATGAGAGAATTTTAGGGGTGATGGAAATGATCTGTGTCTTGATTGTGGTGGTGGTGATACAACTATATAGGCTTGTCTAAACTCATAGAACTCAACACTAGAGTAACTTAACTGTATGTAAACAAAATGTAGCTTTAAAAAAGAGGTAAGATAAAAAAATTTCAAAATATTTTATCAAATACTAAATCAAAAAACAAAAATGAAACAAAATAAAACAGAACACACTGGCTGTTAGATCAGGGGATCAAGACATGCTAAGGACTTTGGATCAACAGATAAAGGTATCCCAGGAGGACATTTTGTACTTCCTTTTATCTTTGAATACTTTTTTTTTTTTGAGAGAAAGAACTTCCCATCCAAAAAAAAAAAAAATCTCATTTACAATCCAGTGACAATCATGAAAGAAAGTGAAACTGGGAAATGTAGAACTCACGTTTCCTTGTTTCCATGATTTTTTTTTTTGGTAAGTTTCATTGTGAATTAGAATTAATGGTGAACTGATAAAAGGGAATCCAGAATATTCTTCCAACTAAAATCATGCCTCTCAAAAAAAAAATGATTTTGTTTCACCTCTACCCCTCTCCCTCATTTTTTCTGGGGAGTTGGGGAGAAAGAGAGAGAAAGGAAGGAAGGAAGGTAGATTTGGTTGGAACAATACAGTGTCACTTTAGAAGGTTGGAGAGGGAAAACAGAAAGACATGAGCTTTTCCTTAGCAGTAAGTGTATGAGTGGAAAAAACCAGGTTTCAAGTACAACACAAACCTATCCTCAAAATACTAGTGAAGAAAATATCCAATTACTCCACCTTGAGAAGTTAAACAAACAAACCACAACAAATTAAAGAGATAATCATGAAGCTAAACCCACTGTAACTTATAATTTGAAAAATAGCAGCAATTGAAAACCAATAGTCAACTCAAGACAATGCTGATTAAGTCAGATAAAGGGTCTTCCATGAAAATTGCAGGAAGTTCAATTAACTGTCCAGGAGCAGACCCAATAGGAGGTTGGTACTATCTCTCTGGTCCCGTGGCAGCAAATTATAGTAACTTTTATAAATTACTTAGTTACTAGTGAGTATCCATCAGTCCAAAAGTGGTGTAAAACAATGTTTACGGAACCCAAGTGCCTATAGTTTAAGTACTAAACAAAAAACCCAAGGAAACCCAAGGAAAGCAGGATTTTTAGGAGTTACTTTAAGGATCTGAAATACAAAATGTAATCAATTGGCCTGGGGAATGCTGTCTAACCAGTTAAAAAGTCTCCTGGCATGGCATTTTAATATTTGCAGAGAAACAGAATCTCAAGAGTCTCTAAAATCTAATCCACAGATGTTTGGTTATAGATAAAAGGAAAATTGTTAATCTTGGCAGGATATTCTCATGTTACAATACACTTTATATAATCACACTAACACTCAGTGGACACCTACTATGTTATGTGTCCACCACAGCTCTTAAGTGTTCAAAACCATCTCTAAGAGGTTAGGGGCCAGGAAGGTTAAGAAATGTGCCCATAGACACACATGTAGGAAACAGCAGAACTGAGATTTGGACCCAGGCAGTCTGGCTTCAGAGCCTATGCACTTAATCACTCTGCCACTCACTACTCCAGATATTCTGGAATGCTTTATTTTATATAAATATATATGTATATGCACACATATACATACATATGAGATACATTAGATATATTATATATACTTGTTTTTAACAGTTAAGGTAATTTATTCTCATTTCCATATTCTATATTATTATAGCAACTGTACATAGATGACATTAATTTTTGTTATATGAATAGAAAAATTCAGAAGACAGATTAAAAAGCAACTTACTCATTGTGAATGCATAGATACAACAGGACACAAAAAAAAGACATAAAATAAATAGCTTTTGACACCCTAGCTCATATAGGTGAAGCATATTTAATATAAAGTTGGTATACTTGATTCCTTCTAAACAATGAAGTCCTTAAAATGTTTATAGATGAAAATATTATGAAATCAAAACCATAATGAGATAGCATCTCACCCCTGTTAAAATGGCTTTTATAAAAAAAAAATAACAGATGCTGGTGAGTGAGGATGTAGAGAAAGGGGAACACCCTGTATACTGTTGGTCGAATGTAAATTAGTGCAACCCCTATGGAAAACAGTATGGTAAGTCCTCAAAAAAACTAAAAATAGAACTACCATATGATCCAACAGTTCCACTACTGGGTATATACCCAAACGAAAGGAAATCAATGTACTAAAGAGATATCTTCACTTCCATGTTTATTGTAGCACTAGTCACAATAGCTAAAATATGGAATCTACCTAAGGGCTCATCAACAGATGAATGGATAAAGAAAATGTGGTACACATACACAATGGAATATGATTCAACCATAAAAAATGAAATCTTGTCATTTGCAGCAACATGAATGGAGCTGGAGGTCATTATTTTAAGTGAAATAAGCCAAACACAGAAAGACAAATATCATATATTCTCACTCATGTGGAAGTTAAAAAAGTGGATCTCATGAAGACAGAGAATAGATTGGTGGTTACCAGAGGCTGGGAAGGGTAAAAGTGTGTGTGGCGCGCATGCGTGCACGTGTGCTGGGGTTGGGTGTTCAATGATCTATGTCATCCTATTACATTCTAAAATTCATATAAGAGATCACATTAACACATAAACACTTTATTAGTTCAGTTTAGTATCTGAACTGGTTGAAGCCATGACATGATATAATTGTATTATGTGGAATACATTCATTCTATTTCTCTGGGCCTCAGTTTTCTCATCTTAAAAAGGAGAGATGTGGACAATCCCCAAAGTTCCTTCGGGCAGTCTGTGTGACTGACTCATTCACCAGGGCAGGCTTGGCCTTACTAAGGTCACAAAGATCAATCTGTTCTCTCAACAGGGCTGTTTCCATGAAATATGAAGGAGAAACAACCTGACAATGCATTAATTGAAGCTATATTTCTAAAACAAACCAGTTGCAAAACTTTACTTCTGCCACTACCAAGAGAGTCGTTTTCCCAGTAAATGTGTTGAGTGCAGTATGGTACTAACGTAAAAACATATCTGGTCTCCTCATTTAGTATCAACCAAGATACCACCGTCAAAGCTGTAAATTTATAGTGAATATTCCTTTTTAATATCCATAGATATGACTTCATTTCCTGGCTTAATAGAAAATTCCTTGAAGGACTTATACTGATTTTTAAATACACAAAATTTTTTGTTTAGACCTGATGGGCAGTTTCTTTTTCTTTTTTTAAGTAGTTAGTGGGGAGGGATACGGGCTGAGGAAGCCTTTAAGAGATCATCTGGGGGAGAGAATTAAAGATGGCGGACGAGTAAAGCCACCAGCCAGAGTGTCTCCTCAAAAAAGACAGATTTTAGAAGAAAGCGGCAGAAATAAGCAAGCAGACATCGGACGAGGGTCAGAAGGAGGGATACCTGAGACCACGAG
>CAUYRT010032216.1:0-55338 GCA_963574885.1 Lepilemur ruficaudatus | reverse complement strand
TTGATGGCGAGTACAAGTGGGGCCCATTCTTCGGGTCTTGTGTCACCTCACTTCGAATAATGGGTTCAAGCTTAATCCAGGATAATACAAGAGGTGCTAACTCACTGTCATTTCTTAAAATTGAGTAATATTCCATTGTGAACATTGTGTCTGTTCAAGTCCTTCACCCATTTTTTCATCAGGTTATTTATTTATTGCTATTATTTAGTTGTATGAGATATTTATATATTTTAAATATTAATCCCATATCAGATTTGGGAGTTTTCAGTTGCAAATGTTTTCTCCCATTCCATACATTGACTTTTCTCATTGTTGATTATTTCCTTGGTTGCTCAGAAGTTTTTAAGTTTGATGTTGTACCATTAGTCTATTTTTGTACTTTTGTTGCCTGTGCTTTTTGTGTCATATCCAAGAAATCACTGCCAAATTCAACATGAAGATCTTCCCCTATGTTTCCTTCTAAGAATTTTACAGTTTCAGGTCTTATACTTAGATCTTTAATCTATTTTTGAGTTAATTTTTTTATATTTTTAGGATAAAGATCCAACTTCATTCTTTTGCATATGAATATCCAGTTTTTACAACACCATTTGTTAATGAAACTATCCTTTCTGCCTTGTACAGCCTTAGAACTTTCATCAAATGTCATTTGAACATATATATGAGAGCTCATTCTGGGCTCTCCACTGTGTTCCATTAGTCTATATGTCTCTCCTTATGCCAATACCACACTGTGTTGATTACTTTATCTTTGTAATGTGCTTTGTATCAGGAAGTTTAAGGTGTCTAACTTTGTTTTTTAGGTTTTTTTCAGGATCGTTGTGGTTATTCAGTGTTCTTTGGAAATAAATAGAATTGTAAGATTTTTTTCCTATTTCAGCAAAAATTGACATTGGAATTTTGGTAGGGATATATTCAATATGTAGACCACTTTGGAGAGTATGAATATTTTAATAATATTAAATCTTTCATTCCATGAACACGGGATATCTTTCCATTTATTTGTGTCTTTTAAAATTTCTTTCAGCATTATTTTATGGTTTTCAGTGTTCAAGTCTTTCACCTCCTTGGTTAAGTTTATTCCTAAGCATTTTATTTTTCCTGTTACTATAAATTGATTTTCTTAATTTCCTTTTTAGGTTGTTTATTAGTAGTATATAAAAATGAAACTAATTTTTGAGTTTGAGTTTTGTACCCTATAACATTGAAAATTGGTTTATTCTAACAGTTTTAGGTTTTTTGTGGAATCTTTAGAGTTTTCTACATATAAGATCATGTGATTGGCAAATAGAACTTAGTTCTGCTTTACAGCTTCTCTTTGTTGATATTCTCATTTTGTACGAGCATCATTTTCTCGATTTCATTTAGTCATCTGTATTTGCTTCTACTTCATTGAGCTGCTTTAAGACAATTGTTTTGAATCCTTTGTCAGCTAAGGAATAGATCATTGTTTCTTTAGGGTTGGCTTCTGGAGATTTGTTTTGGATGTTTTTGTTTTTGTTGTTATTTTGATTGGGTCATGTTTACCTGTTTCTTTGTATGTCTTATTTGCTGAGGTGTGTGCACTTGAAAAACAGCCACCTGTCTCTGTTTTTATAGATTTAATTCATTACAGAAAAAAACCTTCACCAATCGTGCCAGCTGGAGAGTCTGGGGTCCTCTCAAAACATTTCTGGAGATGCATTTTCTCTGGGCTTGTGCATATAATTTCCAATTTAGAGAGGTGTGTTGGCATGTCTCCGGAGCTTGTAATTTCTTGCTCCCTCTAGTGTATATTTGAAGTACTTCAGGTTCTCTGTTGCTGTAACAAGGCACTGAGCTCTTTCACGGTCAGCGGCCTGCAGGCAACCAAACTGTACCAGTTCGAGCCGCACTCCAAGTGAGACAGAATCAATCTCTGAAAAGCTAGAATGTTGGGCACACATTCCGCTTCTCTTTCCCTCTCAAGGGAGAAGCCACAATCTGGGCATTCTCTTCAGATTGTGCCACGCTATGGTAGCTTCTATTTGTGGTATTGCAGGTTCTCTGGTGCTACAGCAAGCCACTGAGCTCTCTCTGGTTCTCAGTGACCTGTAGGCCTCCAAAATGTGCTGGTTTCCCACTAGTGCTTCAAGTCAAATGAGACAGAAACTAGTTCCTCAAGAAGACCTCAAAACGAAGAATGATAGACATACAGTCCACTCTTCAACTTCCTTCCTGAGGAAGAAGCTATGAGTTAGGCATCTACTTCCAATTGCACTGGCTGTACTGACTTAGGGGAAGAGCAACACGGGTACAATGAAATGAATTTTCTTACCCATTTCAATGTGGCCTTTCTTACTGTGAGTTTGCCTGGGCACTGCAACTTCTCAATAGGTTACTGAAGTTCTCTTATAAGGGCCTTAAGAATTTTTAGACCATGTATTACCAAGTTGGTGTTTCTGTGGGGGAATAAGTTCTGGGTATTCCTATTCTGCCATCTTGCTTATATCACTGTCATTGTGTTTCTTAATTTAATTTTTGTTTCACAAACTTTAATAAGTGTCTTCTGTGTGCTTGTCCTAGAATAACTGTTGGTAATACAAAGATATGCGATACAGTATTTCGGTTTTCATCTTTGGAATTCCATTGGTTTCTAAATTCTCCCAGGGCATTTTGATTCCAGGACAACTGTAAAGTATTATGCATATTTTTAAATGTAATTTCCTTTCTAAATGGGTATCATGATTTGCCTTAATTTATTGCTAGGTGTTTATGTTTATCAAAGTTGAATGTTTTAGAATAAACGCATTTATGATAACTAATAAAAGAAATGCAAAATATAATACATTCAAATTACTATTTTATATAATTTCTAATAACTTTTTTATTTCAGCATATTATGGGGTACAAATGTTTAGGTTACATATATTGCTTTTGCCTCACCTGAGTCAGAGCTTCAAACATGTCCATCCCCCAGATGGTGAGTACCGCATCCATTAGATGGCAATACACCCATCCCTTCATCCCCCCTCCCACCTGCCCAACATCAGATGAAGGTTACTTCCATATGTGCATCTAAGTGTTGATGGTGCACCTAAGTGTTGATTAGTGGTGTCACCAATTTGATGGTGAGTACGTGTGGTGCTTGTTTTTCCATTCCTGTGATACTTTACTTAGTAGAATGGGCTCCAGCTCTATCCAAGATAATACAAGAGGTGCTAGATCACCTTTGTTTTTTGTGTCTGAGTAGAACTCCATGGTATACATATACCACATTTTATTAATCCACTCATGTATTGATGGACACTTCGGTTGTTTTCATATTTTTGCAACTGTGAATTGTGCTGCTATAAACATTCGAGTGCAAATGTCTTTTTTATGGAATGTCTTTTTATCCTTTGGGTAGATGCCCAGTAATGGGATTGCTGGATCAAATGGTAGTTCTACTTTTAACTCTTTGAGGTATCTCTATATTACTTTCCACAGAGGTTGCACTAGTTTGCCGTCCCACCAGCAGTGTATAAGTGTTCCTATCTCTCTGCATCCATGCCAACATTTACTGTTTGGGGACTTTTTGATAAAAGCCATTCTCACTGGAGTTAAGTGATATCTCATTGTGGTTTTGATTTGCATTTTCCTAATGATTAGAGATGTTGAGCATTTTTTCATATGTATGTTTGCCATTAGTCTGTCTTCTTTGAAAAATTTCTGTTCATTTCCTTTGGCCACTTTTTGATAGGATTGTTTAATTTTTTTTCTTGCTGATTTTCCTGAATTCTATATAGATTCTAGTTATCAGCCCTTTATCAGATGTGTATAATGCAAATATATTCTCCCATTCTGTAGGTTGTCTGTTTGCTCTCATAACAGTTTTTTGGCTGTGCAGAAACTTTTTAATTTATTCAGGTCCCATTTATTTATTTTTGTTGTTGCTGTGATTGCTTTTGGAATCTTCTTCATATTCTTGGCCTAGGCCGATGTCTATAAGAGTTTTTCTAATATTTTCTTCTATAATTCTTATAGTTTCATGCCTTAGATTTAAGTCTGTTATCCATTGTGAGTTTATTTTCGTAAGAGGTGACAGGTAAGGGTCCTGTCTCAGTCTTCTACATGTGGCTATCCAATTTTCCCAGCACCATTTATTGAATAAGGATTCTTTTCCCCAGTGTATGTTTTTGTCTGCTTTGTCAAAGATTAGGTGGCTATATGAGGATGGTTTTATATCTGTGTTCTCTATTCTGTTCCACTGGTCAATGTCCCTGTTCTTGTGCCAGTCTTTATCCTGTTCCACTGGTCAATGTCCCTGTTCTTGTGCCAATACCAAGCTGTTTAAATTACTATAGCCTTGTAGTATTGTTTGAAGTCTGGTAAATTGATACCTCCCATTTTGTTTTTACTGCCTAGGATTGCTTTTGCTATACGGGGTCTTCTTTGGTTCCATACAAAACGTAAAATTATTTTTTTCTGTATCTGTGAAATATGATGATGATATTTTAATAGAGATTGTATTGACTCTGTAGATCACTTTGGGTAGTATAGACATTTTAACAATGTTGATTCGGCAGACCCATGAGCACGGTATGGTCTTCCACCTGTTTATATCCCCTGCTATTTCCTTTCTCAGTGTCTCATAGTTCTTCCAGGAGAGGTCTTTTACCTCCTTAATTAAATATATTCCTAGGACATGAACAGAAACCGTCAAAAGAAGACAGAATAATGGCCAACAAACATATGAAAAAATGCTCAGTGTCTCTAATCATCAGGAAAATGCAAATCAAAACCACAATGAGATATCACTTATCTCCAGTGAGAATGATCTTTATTAAAAAGTCCCAAAAGAATAAATGTTGGCATGGATGCGGAGAGACAGAAACACTCCTACGTTGCTGATGGGGCTGCAAACTAGTGCAACCTCTGTGGAAAGCAATATGGAGATACCTTAAAGCGATACAAGTAGATCTACCATTTGATCCAGCAATCCCATTACTGGGCATCTACCCAAAAGAACAAAAGACACTCCATAAAAAAAGACACCTGCACTGGAATTATAGCAGCACAATTCACAATTGCAAAGTTGTGGAAACAATCCAAGTGCCCATCAATACACGAGTGTATTAATAAAATGCAGTATATGTATACCATGGAGTACTATTCAGCTATAAGAAACAGTGGTGATAGAGCACCTCTTGAATTGTCCTGGATAGAGCTGGAACCCATTCTACTAAGTGAAGTATCCCAAGAATGGATAAAAAAGCACCACATGTACTCACCAGAAAACTGGTTTCACTGATCAACACCTAAGGGGACATATAGGAATAACATTTATCGGGCGTCAGACAGATGGGAGGGAGGAGGAGGGGATGGGTATGTACAGACATAATGAGTGTGATGCGCACCATCTGGGGGATGGACATGCTTGAAGCTCTGACTCCGGGGGGAGGGAGGGAAGGGCAATATACATAACCTTATCATTTGCACCCCCATAATGTGCTGAAATTTAAAAAAAAAAGGAAGACTAAAGAAAAAAATAGAATAAAATCACTAGTTACTTAAAAAAAATGAGAGAGCATAAAGAAATTGAATGACTAAAGTGTATAGAATATTAGATGGTGAAAATATTTATAAAAGTAAAGTAAGGAAGAGGGAAAACATATGATGAATGACAGTATAATTTTAAATATCATGGCTGGGCATCTCTCATTGAGAAGCTAACATTTGGGAAAGGACTTGAATTTGAGAAGTGAGGAAGTCAGCTGAATACCAAGGGAGAAAGAATTTAAGGCAGACAACCTAGGAAGTGACACGTCTTGGAGGCCTTTGTAAGGTTGATTTCAGTTATAAGATCAGGGAGGCCCACGTGACAGAAACAAGCCAGTGGAAAATGACATTCGATTTCAGTCAGAAGCCAGATCCTGATTATTCCTCTTTTCCATTTTATTAGCCATTAATTCTTCCTTGAGTTAGGTAAGAAATCATCTAGGGATGGGTTTTGAGCAAAAGAGAAATATACTATGACTTACTTTTGTAAGAGTCCCTGTGGAGGCTATTTCAGGTAACCATATGAAATGGGAACTTAATCCAAGGTGCAGTAATGGATATGGTGATGTGATTAAATGCTGGATATATTTTAAAAATATAACAAAAACTGCAGACAGGTCCAATATAGGTTATGAAAAAAAGATGTCAAAGACAGCTCTAAGGGAATTTGACACAAGCATCTAGAAGTATTGATTAGCCATCAATTGAGACGGGAAAGTGGAACAGATTTGAGGTGATGGGGAAAGATCAGCAATTCTCCATATAACATCCAAGTGGATTCACTGTTGGATACAGATATCTAAAGAAAGTGTTGGCTTCTATACTATTATTTTGGGTCTTCAATGCAGTGTAACAAATAACAAGAATTTCAGTTTATTTCACAGCATAATTTCCAGGTCCCATATTTTCTTTTTGATTTCCATTACTTCATTTTTGTATATATTAGTGATTTATTTCGTTTAGGAGCCATAAATTAATTTAAAATCCACAAAGTAAAAAAATATATATATCAAAAAGTGAATTTGTTCTGCAGAGAAGTAAAATGGAATTACATGATAATTTGATAATAAGAAAGAACACCGTGATGAGGACACTAATGCTGAGACATAAAAAGGCAAGATGTCAGCTATATGAAGCCCAAAGGAAAGTATATTTCAAGAAGAGCAAACAACGGTCACAAAGGACCTAGACCAGGAACCATCTAGAGCCTTTAAAAAAGCCAACGCCATTGAAAAAAATGGGATGTGGGAAAGTAAACAGTTAAAGAAGATGTAGGTAGGGCCATATCATGTAGCTTTTGTAATCTAATTAAAGAATTAGTGTTGTAGTCTTACTGCTTTGGGAAACCATTGAAACAATTTAAACAGGAATATTAAACATGTTATTTTGTGTGTAAAAGTTATAATAATTGTCTGTATAAAAACTGGAAGGTAAAGGCCAGGATTAGAAACACAGATGCTATTAAATGTCTATTATAATAGCTTAGGGTACCAAAAAAATGGTTATGTGGATGGTTGTAGTTGAGATGGAATATGTGTGAGAATTTTATACATATTTTAAAGAATAGAGATCACAAAACATAATGAAAATGAGGTATAGGTTTAAGGAAAGAGAAGCATAAGGAATATGTCCTTGATTTTTTTCTTGGGTAGATGTGATACCATAAAAAAATTAGGAAAATCTGGGAGGCACAGATTGCATGTGAGGGCAGGAACCAATACTTCTGCTTTGTGTCCATGTTAACATTAAAATATTTTATATTTTCAAATAGAAATATCAAAGGAAGTTTTACATGCAATTTTAGAGATCAACAGTGTGTACAGTATTTACAGACAAGGGAATAAAGCAATCATCAAAGGAGAAGGTGAATCAAATAGAAAAAGACAGACATAAGATGGATTTTTTTAATTATCTAAGTTTACAAATTAAATCAATTGGAAGTGAAAACACCTTAAAATTCCCTAGTAGTTGTATCAAAGGTATATCATTTTTACTTCTTTATAAAGTTTATGAACTTTTCAATATATTTGATTATCATCTGCAATCATAAAATAGTTAATACTCAGGAAGGTCCTACTGCATTCTCAACTTTTATTTCCTCAGATTCTTTCAAGCCACATTTTCTTACAAGCTGTCTCTAATATTGAGTGACCTTTTTCTATAACAAACTGGTCTGAAATACTAACATGTTATAATGTCAAAGATCTTACACTATCTGTCTTTGTACCTACTTTGAATTAATCATTCATCCAAAAGGTTTTCATATATTCTTTAAAAGGCCATAGACCTTTATATCCATTATTGTTGTTCTCATCATCATTGTTATGTAGTAAATCATTAGATTATTTATATAGAAGAAAAAAACACACTATTGAAAACCTCATAAAACTGGCCTGTGCAATTAACTGAATCAGTGTTGAACATGTTTAGTTTAGAATGCACTTATTTATCACGAAAGGAAAACATTAGAGATTAGAATAAAGTTAGGGATATGAAGAAAATTAATTTACAATTTCAGCTAATACAGTATATATGAAGGTAAATTATTTGGTAACCCACTGGAAAACAAAAGATTTTGAAGTTTCAATTTTTCCTTATTAAATTTCTTTAGAACAATCATATTGAAAAGCGGGATTGACTATATCACTTTCCTCCAAGAAAAAGGCCAATCTTATGGTAAGTTAAATAGGTCACAACACTTCTTCTTCTTTTCATTATTGAACATATTTGTTCTGTTTTAGACAAGAAGTCATTTCTTATGCTTTTGAGTCTCTCTAAAGGAAGCTTTTGAAGCAAAAATGTTCCATGTTTATAATTATAGTCTTAGCAATGGAGCATTTAAATCTCTTCAATATGAAACACTTCTAATAATTCATACACATAACCATCTGAAGCCAGAAACTGACACCGTTTTTAAAATATATTGCAAAATGCACAGACCAAAAATTCAAACATGATTTCATTAGAATGTCACGTTTTAAAATTTGATTTTCTAAAACTAAATTTAAGGAAGAAGGAAAATATCATTTTTAAATCTTTCTTTCACATCAAAATATTGTATATAAGGAGTTATGAATAAAATGAAGCTGAAGCAATTTAGTAAATTCTTTCAAATGACTGTATTTTTTAACAGTACGTGAACAAAGATGTATGTGCTTCTATGTTGCTCTGTTGAAGACAGTGTTGTTTCTTTCCAACTCTGCTATTATTGTGATACTATTATTCCGCAAAATATTTTTAACTAATGCTACTTTAAAAACTTTTATCTTGGTAGTGGCTTGAATGTTTAAGAAAATTACATTCTCAAAGTTTAAAAGGTTAAAATATTTGACAGGTGCTAACATGATGTACATGTATGAATGATCACTAATTTCTGGAATGCTACCGTAGTCTTAACATTCTTATAAAATAATTTTACTTCCAGAGAGTTGATGTTACCTATAAATTGAATTTAATAATGGTCATTGCATATTTAAAAAGCAGTTAATCTATCTCAGCCTTATGACATTCAAAGAAAATTTCTATCAACTTACTTCAACCTTCGTTATGCCTATGCTAGTAGTCCCCTCTTATCCATGGTTTCATTTTCCAAGGTTTCATTTACCCAAAGTCAACCAAGTTCCTAAAATATTAAATGGAGGATCCCAGAAATGAACAATTCCTGTGTTTCAAATTGCTCATTGTTTTGAGTAATATGATCAAATTTCATGCCATTCCATTCTGTCCATCCTGGGATGTAAACCATCCCTCTGTCCAGTGTGTCCACACTGTAGATGTTCCTACTCATTAGTCACTTAGTAGCCAGCTGGGCTATCAGATCTACTGCCACAGACAGTACTGTCGCAGTACCACAGTGTTTATGTTCCTATACCTCTTGTTTTACTTAATAACGGCCCCAAAGTGAGAATAGTGATGCCAGCATTTTGGATATGCCAAGGAGAAGCCATAAAGTGCTTCTGGCAGAGAAAAGGTAAAAGTTCACAACTTAATAAGGAGAGAAAAAATTATATGTTGACATTGCTGTAATCTACTATAAAAATGGATCTTTTATCCATGAAATTGTGAAGAAAGAAAATAAATTCTTGTATAATCTACATAAGGTACCATCCAAAGTTTCAACTGTCTACTGGGGGTCTTAGAATGTATTTCCCTCAGATAAGGGGAGACAACTATATTTTCACAGGAGAGAGAGTGGCTAATATTTTAACCTCATAGTCATAAATAATGTTTTATAATAATCTATTTTAAACATGTGTTTCACTATTTTATGTTTTCTGATTTTACAATGACTCTTTTAAATAATCAGTGTTTCATCAAGAAAGTCAAGCATAGGTTGCCTAATTTAATCAAATACTTCAAAAGAGAGTTTGAAAGAAAACAAAAATTTAAGGGGTTCAATTTAAATTTGCAACTTCTAAAAATACTAATATCTAGAATGTGTTTTATGTCCAGTTTTAAACTTGTGTTTTGACATAATTATTGAAGAAATTATTGAACAATTTTTGTACATGTTTGTATGATTAAGAAACTGCCGACTCAACTGACAGTAAGGACCTACTAAACTGTGATGATTTTTGCATCTTGCTGGATTTGAATATCATCTTCAGGCACATATCTTATATAGAGTACTTTGAGACATCAGATGTCCAAAAAAGTGAACTTCCCCCTGGTTATAACAGAACTGTGTATGTGTGTGCCACATGCTTGGGTGCATATCTGTATTCAGGCATGAGTGCATTGTTTTGTGCATGTGTGTGTTGAAATGTTGTATATGGCAGTGTGGTAAATAGTGCAAGTGATCTATCTTATTATCTTAAGTGATGATAGTACAGGTTTATATATTTCTTTGAGTAGCTTTTCTTTCTTTAGAACTTATTTAAAAATAAAAGGTTTGAGGATATGAACTTAAGATTAACGTTGTTGATTAATGCACGTATTTATATACGCTTCTTCCTAAACTCCTGATCAAAATCTATTAGAAAATAAAAGCTGCACACACATAAGAAACAAAATGTAATCAGATGGGAGTCCTGATGAAATGTGAGGGGAAAAAAATGGCTAAATATCTTGGCAGAAAACTCCTTGCAAAATAGCTAAACACAGGAGCCATATGAATGCAGTTTGCAGAAAAGTGTGGTGTTAAAATGTCACATTACAATCCTCCTTTCTTAGAAGATGCACTTCCATTAAATGGTGAAGTAAAACAAGCAAAAGAAATCCATGAGGTCCATGAATGTAACACGTCTTAGTCTATTTGTGTTGCTATAAAGTAACAGCTGAGGCTGGGTAGTTTATGAAGAAAAAATGTGTATTTGGCTCATGGTTCTGCATACTGTGCAAGAAGCATGGCACTGGTATCCGCTCAGTTTCCAGTGACGGCCTCATGCTGCTTCTACTCAAAGTCAAAGGTGAAGGGGAACCAGCGTGTGCAGAGTTTACGTGGTAAATACAGAGGCAAAAGAGAGAGAGGTAGAGGTGGCAGGCTCTTTTTAATAAACAGCTCTTGAGAAAATTGATAGAATGAGAACTCACTCATTACCATGAGGAAAGCACCAAGCCATTCGTGACAGATGGGCACCAATGACCCAAACACTTCCAATTAGGCCTGCCTTCAACATTGGAGATCAAATTTCAACATGAAGTTTGAGAAACAAACATCCAATCTATAGCATAACTGAAGAATTCATGATTTCATTGAGACACATGCAATTTCCAGAGTAATTGTGAGAGGACATTCCAGAAAGACAGCTACAAAGCATACCTACCCATGAGCAGGCACTTCATTGTAGAGTAAGAGGATGGTGGCTCACAAGAGATATTTGGTTTTTTAATGAAATTTAAAGGAATTTTATAGGTTTCTCTCTGTTTGGTGTGATTTGGCTTTTGTTTGTTTTATTGTTTGATGCTAAATTATTATAATATAGTATTATTGGAAACCATGCAAGTAAGTGAATTAGTCAATTATTAAACCTGGATCAATGAAACAGCAATAAAAATTCTGTTAGAATGTGGGACAGCTGTGAACAGCATTTATGTGGTAATAATACTAATTTAATCAAAAATAGTAATGGAATTTTATTTATAGAATGGGTATAACAGAACTGTGTGTATGTGCATGCTCACATGCTTAGGTGCGTATCTGTATTTGGGCATGAATGCATTGTTTTGTGCATGTGTGTGTCAAAATGTTGTATGTGGTAATTTGGTAAATAGTGTGGGTGACCTAATCCTCAGCTTCAGAATAGTAGAGTCAATAATTAATGTCTAATTTTTTTAAAGGGAAGAATGGTAGAAGCACGTTATTCTAAAATGTTTGCCAAACACCAGTTCTTTATGAATATTTTGATAGATACCAAAAAATGATAAAGTGTTGAAAGTTGTTGCCTTTGGGAGGTAAGAATCAAGGGAGTAGGAAAGTGTGGGGAAGAGAACTGCTTTGTGTTTTGTTTTGTTGGATTCA
The DNA here is from genome assembly GCA_963574885.1 of Lepilemur ruficaudatus. NCBI lineage: Eukaryota > Metazoa > Chordata > Mammalia > Primates > Lepilemuridae > Lepilemur > Lepilemur ruficaudatus. The sequence continues at coordinate 43,379 of CAUYRT010032216.1, read as the reverse complement.
ATTTGGTTTAGTCAGTTTGTATAAGACACTTCCTTTACACTATTTCATAAACTTGTAATTTACATATGTCTAGAGTTCCTGCTTGTTTTGCACCAGCCAACTCAGCAACAGTCTCTGTGTAGGCTTGGCCAAGCTGCAGTCTAAGAATCAAGCCCAATCCAGTATCACTTTATCCCACATTCACACCAACTATCTTGGATCTTCCTCCTCAGCTTTTCTCTGTTAACTCTAAGATATACAAATTTTGGGGACATGAATATTGCTCTCACCTGCCCCACACTGAAGAGACATAAAGCAAAGTTTTGACCAATGAGAGATAGAAGCTAGCAGATAAATTCTTCTCCTTCCACTCCAGGACTGTATTGTTGATAAACAGAGAAACATACTGTTCTTCAAAACAAATGCTCTGACTTGATACAAAGTTAGTGGCATCCACCCTGGTAACACATGATTTTATTTTCTCTCTAACATTACCTGCCTCACTCACAGTTTTCCCCTTTCTGGTTTCTTTTGGACTACACTTCCTAATAAAGTAGTAGCCTAGGAGCACTGGCCTCAAGTTCTACTTGAAGATCCCAAGACAAAACAGCTGACACCAGAAATGAATGGTGGTGATAAAACATGGCATGTATTCACACTGCAAATGCTAAGGGTTTTATCTTTGATTAATAGCAAAAAGGTACAAATGGATGGACAGGTATACTTGGGTGTACTTGGGCTATGGCACTTGAATGGTATGAGGGCAATGATAATAATAATAAATACTGAAGAGTAGGCTGGCCTCTGTTAATGACATTGGAAGGCCTGTGGAAAGAAAATTATAGGCTCAAGGCAGCCAACTGGAAATTGAAAGTGTGCTGTAAAACTGTAAAAGCAAAGAGCTTCTATGACAGCTTTTAAGTAGACTCTGGTCTCTTACAGGTTTAGGGCAGCTTTTACTAGAAATTAAGCCACCAATCTAATTGTAAAGGTAACAAAGCTGACAATTAAAATTAATGGCTAGCCTTGACAAGGTTCCTGTATTACAGTAAGGCTCTGACAAGTAAATATTGGGGACTTAAGACCTGGCAAAGTGTTATAGGAAACAGTCTGAGAATATTGAACCTCCATATTCTGTTCAACACTCTGAGCCAACACAAATAGCCCTTCCTTCCCAATATAACGTGAAAAATGCCCTCTTGCCTGAACGTGTGAAATGACCTCTCTAGAAGTGAGTTCCTCACAAGATGATGCTTGTTCTCCTCAAGATCTGTCTGTGTCACCCCTCATTGCCTTCAAGACATTAGTCGGTATCACCTCTCTGAGATCCTATTTTGGTCAGCATGGTTAACAGACCAAGAAGAAATAGTTTATCTTCCCAGGAGAATGCAGAATCTGGTAGCATGTCCTACAGAAACTGGAGGAAGACTTTGTGAGTAGATGGGTAGAATAAGACAGGTGGCATAAAAGTCTGGATTATAGAAAAAATACTGATATGGCCACCATGTTACTAGAGGTTCTTTGTACTGGAAGAAAAATTGGACTTAGTTCTAATATTTTTCTGGAATGTCTTCTTGAAAGTAGATCATGATGATACCTACAATGAATGTGGTAAAAATAATACAACCACTTTGTTGGAGTGTTGAGAAAGAAGTAAGAAGTTTCATAATATATTTAGTATGTAATATCCAAGATATGTTGCCTATACTTCCTAGAAGGGGCAGAGGACACTCCATTCACTGAGGCAATAATGAATACCTTGGTGAAGGGACCAATGGTATCTTTGAGAAACTCCATGGTGGCCATCTTCAATAGGCAGGGGTTGGTAGTAGGCACTGGCGCTATGAAACTTGGGTTCATGATATTACTGATATTGGAGACATCAACATGGCAGCATTTAACTGTTAAAAGCAAAGCAGAGATAACAGCTATGGAAGACATAAAGCTGGAGTGACAAACAGGGTATTTGACCATCAGTGACCTGATACAGGAGGCTAACATGCCATGGTGCTCCTAGAGTCAAATCAGGTACACAGTTAAGTACAGTGTTTATTGCATTGTGTAAATTCAAGAATAATAAATGAATTAATAATATACAAATAAACAAATACTAAATAATAAGAGCTGGTGAGAAAAAGGCTAAAGCCTACCACTGCACAAAAAGTCACCTCCCATTCAGTGTCCTGATATAAATGAGTCACAGAGCCTCTTGATCAGAAAAGTGCTGAATCCTCTTGCACAAAGACACTTAAATGCTACAGAATGTGTATGTGATAGACATTCCTCTGATCCTACCCAAGAAGATCAACGGCAGTTGTGAACTCTTAGATTTTAGACCTTAGTTGACACTGGTGCGAAGCACTGAAAATATTATGCAGGTCAAGTAGTGAAATGGATTCATTCGGCTCCACAGCTTATACTATTGTAAGGGTTGATTGAAGACAAATAATATGATACAGGAAGAGAAAATGAGTATTGACAAATAATTAAGGCCCAAACCACTCTGAGGCATATCTCCCCAGCATTCTTTCTTATGAAGTTCTTTCTTTATCTCCTGACATCAAATAATCAAGGATTATGTGAGAAATTTTGGTTTGAGAAGGACTCTTCTAAAGTTTCTCCCCACCAAAATAAAAGTTTCTAACAAGGTCTTTTGTGGCCCTCTTCTCACATAAGAAAAGGTGGCTAACAGGTTACACCAGGGATAAGCCACCAACAAACAAGCCAGCTTTGGGACCTATTCTGAGACTACACAGTTTTAAACAGCAGGTTATATTTAAAAATTATTATTTAGCCCATTTGAAATTATCCTCTCTAAAGATCAGTACCAGAACTCCAGGCTTTCTCAGAGATAAGTTGAGGGCAGTCCCAGATCGTCAAGGTCCTTTTTGAAACTGTCAGTTTTCTAACTCCACCAAAATGTTCACAATAATTTTCCAAAATACATAATACTGCCTCTGCAATCCAAAGAGACTCACTAAATTCTGTGCTTTAATGGTAGGAGATATAAGTTTAAAAAAAAAAAATCCTTTCCTACGTTGGTAGTCCTGACATGCCATGGACAAATGGATTCCCAAAATCTTTACCTACTTAATAAGCTTCTGAATCTTCATGGAATTTGCCTTCCATATCTCAGAAAGTTATTTATAAAAAATAACTACACTAGGACATAAAACACTATCATATTTTCTGGTTAGTCTACTTATAAATAGAGTTTTGGGCCAAGCTTGTATCACATTAGGTCCAAATTGGAGTGATATACTTAGGATCTCATAGAAGTCTTATGTTTGTTACCTCACTGTGGAATAAAAGGACATTTTGATAAAAAAAAATAGTTTAATTCCTGAGCAAAATAGTATAACAAAGGCATAATCAAATTTCAGATTAAATTCACAATTAAGTTCCACCATCAAAGTCTTGATGAACGCAAGAGTTGTGGTTTCCATCTATTTCCATTCATTTTATTTATCTGGCCTTTTTGAAAACCAGATGATTATAGCACATGACGAGAAGTTATAGTAGGGAGTGTCCCTACCTGTAGCTGCTGTGCTAAGTGCCATCCCCATGGCCCAGCAGACTCACCCAATATTTGCCTATTGAACTGATAAATACATTCTTCTTAACCCTAATCATTAGGGAGAATCAAAGTCAGTTAATCTTTACACCACAAGGGCAAGAGTACACATACACTGTCTTACTCCAGAACTAGTTAAAAACTTCTGCTTTCTGTCATAATATAGTCCATGTCCTTAATCCCAACATGTCACATAATAGCATGCTCACTCATTACATCAATTACATCATGTTTACTATTTCTAATAAGAAGGAAGTGGTAGATACTTTAAAATTCCTTATACAACAAATGCATCCCAGGAGATGAAAGACAAATTCCATGAAAGTTTAGGGGCCTATTACATAAGTAAAATTTTAGAGATCAATTCATTTTTGGGTGCACGATAGGACTACTAAGGTAGGACACAGGTTTTGTTTGTTGTTGGTTTGTTTGTTTTAACTTTATATCTCTTACCACTAGGGAACAGTACTTTTTAAGCATCTCTGTATATAGAAATGGTACAATATATTTTGGAATACTATTCTGAACATTTTTGAGGACGTAGAAGCTGAAATTTCAAGAGAAGCCCATAACAAAAGTAGGTTCTGCAGCATGTTGAGAGTATACTGCAAGCCATCTTACCACATGGGCCATATAACCCTGCAGATTTAGTGGTACTAGGAGCGTCTCTCATAGAAAAGGATGCTTTGCCCCCAGGAGGCCTCAGTAAAAGAGAATAGTATAGTATTTCTAGGTAGGAATAATGAGGGAGAGGAGCAGATGGCAGTAGGAGATGCTTTGTCTATAATAGAAGGAACACACTGACCAGAAGGGGAGTTTTCAAGAAGGAAGAGATAAAATGTCAAGGGGATCTCCAAGGACTGACCAACCAAAAACAGGTGGAAAGGCCACAAAGTGGAGATGTTACCAAGGCCACATAAGAGGATCTTTGGAGCATGCATACAAGTGAGGTGACAGTATCCTCAGGTGACCTGCCCTCATTAACATAATAAAAATCATACCCACTAGTACCGTGACCATTTATAAATACCATGGCAACCCCTGGAAATTGCCTTACAAAGATAGAAAAGAGGAGGACTTGCCATTCCGGAAATTCTCCACCTCTTCCCAAGAAAAACCATGAATATTCTGTCCCCACTTAACATAGAACTAGGGAATCAGCATAAAAGGGAGAAATCTTGTTGAACTCAGAGTCTCCTTCGCTCTGAGGGTGACCCATTCCTTCTCTGGAATGTACTATGCTTTAGAAACCTTGACACTTTGCCTGCTTGCATCTGCTTGGCCTGCTCATTTGCTCCATCGACTTGGTACCAGTAACCATTCTTCAGTGCTGAGAACCAAGAACCAGGGAACATGGACTTGACATGTGGTCCCCACACGTGACAGTATCTTAAGATTCTATAACAAGGCTGTGATTTCTAGATTAAAGAATTAACCACCATTTCTAAATTAACACCTTAATTTGCAATAGGCTTAATACTGAGCACTTGAACATGGCACATCAAGTTAATATGAAATTGTATCAGACTTTTATGAAGGAGAGAATATGAGAGTAACCAGTGACAAGGTTAAGCAGAAATTGAAACAATCCACAGTCCAGTGAAAATAGTCTGTTTGAAATCAGGCCAGGCAAGTCTAAAAATATAGACAAATTATATAAGGGACACAAACCACCATGTTAGCCACCTCACAATTATAGTCTCATGGAGATTTCTCTACAAGTAACTGATAGAGAAGGAATGGATGTAACTCACAGATGAGTTAGAGATTTGTGTTGCTGAAAGCCAGAAAGAAAAACAAACAAACAAACCAAAACATTGGCACATCATACCTCTACTCAAGGATTTCTCCAAGTGGACAGAGTTGTGACCATTATACTTCATGAAATTCACACGGATTACTATGGTAGGAGAAGGTACCTAAAATGTGGGTCTCTTGATGAATACTTGAATGTTTTATCAGGATTTGGAAATAATAATATTGATGGAAGATGAAGGACATGGAGGTTTAAAAAGGAGATATATAAGTAAACACAAAATTTACAGATATTTGAGTTTCACACAACTGCCATCAGACAAAGATGTCAGTTATCTTTCTTTTCTCAGCTATACCATTGTTGGCACAATGAGACCATTAACTCTAAATACAGTCATAGTGGCAGAGATTGCAGTTGTGAATAGGCCAAAGTTCATAGGCATCATGTTGTCAAAGCTAATCCAGCCACTGCCACTGATGATTGTCAAAGTCACTGATGCAGATATCAACCATAATCCCTAGATAATGAACTATTCAGCCACTTGGCGATAGGTCACTTATATCAGATCCTCCTCCTTGGAGAAGACAGCAATCCTTCCTTACCACAGCTGATAACTATTCTAGATATGTGTTGTTTGTCTTCCTCACTGATACGGACTGAATATGTGCCCTAAAATTCATATATTGAAGTTTTATTCTCCAGTGGGATGTTTGTTATTATAATATCATTAATGTAGAGCACCTAGGTTGGGCTTGGTTCCCTTATAAGAAGATGAAGGGATCAGAGCTCTTTCTCTCTGCCATGTGAGGATACAGTGAGAAGACAATCACTTATAAAGCAAGGGAAAGGCCCTCACCAAGAACCAGACCTTGGACATTTATATTCCAAAACTGTTAGAAATAATTATTTGTGGTTTAAGCCACCCAGCCTATGGTATCCTGTTATAACAGCCCAAACTCACTGAGACATTTGTAGTCAGTGCTTCCACACCAATCATTATGTGAGGCTCAAGAATGATTTGTTTATGCAGTTTGTCACAGAAAAAAACATAACCTCGGAGAAGAGGATCCATTTTATGGAAAAAGGAGTATAATAATGATGAAATACCCTCAAAATTATATACATACCATGTGATGTTCCCTAAAATAAGCCAATGTGGTAGACTAGTGTAATGACAGTTAAAGATTCTTCTAGGGAGCCAGCATGGACACAACACCCTTCAGGCTTCAATCATTGTTCCCAGGAATTTGCTAGATGCACTGACCAAGAGCAGATACACAGCAGTGTACCTCCATAGCTGTGCCTCACTAGGTCAATAGATCCAGGACTAAAGACTAGATCAACCCCTACCATCATCATTTTTAGTGTGTGCTGTACATCTTTGCAATCTTACACACTGCTAGGTTCAAGGCCTTGGTTCCTAGGAAAAGAGTGATTCCCTTAAGAGAAACATTATGATTTACACTGAAATAGGAACAGAATCTAACTTCTTACTATGTTACTTCCTCATGCAAATGAAACAGAAGGAAAAGAATGGATCTATAAAATTGATCAGGTAATCAACTCTGTTTACCAAGGTTGGCTAAAGTTTCCTGTATACAATGAAGAAATGGAGAAGCATTTCTGAACCATATAAATTTTCTAGCACATTTCTTGATATATCCATGCCCAAGAAGAATGGAAAATAGAAAATTGCAGCAAACACTTGTTAACAAGGTCTTGGTGATTAAAAGCACAAACCCCTCAAGGATGGAGGTCTGAGTCACATCACCAGTCAAGCAACCCAAAGCAGTAGAAATCCTGGCTGAATGTACAGGAAAGATTAAACAGGTTGTGGAAGAGGATTATGAATATCACTCACAGAGAGTGAGAACATGTGGAGCATTGAAAGCTGTAGGTTGTTTCACTAATTATCTCACCTTGTCTTTTCAGATATTGTGACTGGTTACCAGGTAAGAAGTGAAGGTATACCATTCTCACAAAATTTGGAGGCTCTGTAGATTGGGATGGGAACTTGAAAATAAGGACACAGACAGACCTGAATGGACTAACAGAGACTGTGTAAGACATTTATTATATACCACCTCAGATCCTCTTTAATCTGTTTCCTGAGTCCTTAGTCATTTTTGTTCCAGGACTCCACTGGGGCAGCTATCAATGAGCTTTGCTCATTATAAATCAATTGTGTTGACTGGAAACATAAATAAGAAAAATTATTCCATATCTATCATTATATGAACCATTATCCACTAAATTGACAGTATGGAGTGATTTGGGATGTTTTTATCTTGTTGCTATCTGGTTATTTTAATTGCTGAAACATATGTTTAATTGTTTAGTAAGAATTAAGAAATAGAGTCTCAAAATATTTAACTCAGTTCCTTTTCTTAATTTCCTAATATAATGTCTGCATATATAAGCATCATTCAGGCTTGGCTACCACGGATTAAAGATACGTTCAGTGTCAAAATCTCCGGCAGACATAGATTCACACTAGAGATTCCAAGAAGAGATAAAAAGTGTCCACTTGTCTGTTAATCTTTCCCAGGAATCTAAAGCATGAGTATATGCAGGAAGGTAATAGATCTAATAAAAAAATATGTAGTAGAAAGCTAACATATAGGGTAAGTAAATAACAAACAAGATCTTGACAATAATCAATTGGACTTAATTATACAATTTTCATTCATCTTTCTTCAACTCGATGTTTGTTCCTCTTGTCATATACTCACAATTTTAAGAGGAATTGTGTAAAAAATAAGAACAAATACAAGCATCAGTTGTCACCTTTGGTATTTACATTTTACTTAATGAAATAGTCAATAGTAAAAAGTATGTATACATACACAATTGGCTAATAATATATGGAGTATTTAAATTACCTTTTCACCCACTTATTCTATGTTCATATTAACAATATAAATACAAATAAAGCATAAAAAGGCATCTATTAAACATATCATATCTATTCCCTTTGTGTACTAAATGGACATTTTTCAACTTGGACATTGAACCTCAATGAATGTGAGAAAGAGAAAATTTTCTTCTGATTAAAATGTAAAATACTATAAGATTTGTGTCTTAAAAACAAGAATTAGAGAAAGTTTGTCAAAAACACACATTGCCTAATGTGTGAAATTGTATAAAGAATGAATTCACTTATTCTAAAATGTCAAATAAAATACATTACCCCAAATGGATAAAAGTCACAAATTTAGATATATATTAAATTGGATGGCACTAATTTAGATATAAGTTAAAATAATTTTTAATTCAATAATATTTTACATTTATAATGTTAAAAGTATTTTCCTCAGTTCATATATAACAAGACATATTCCAATACAAAGAATCCTTGAAAAAAGTAATTATTTAAATAATTGTATTCAAATCCAAATGTTCATTTTATAATTCTATTCAAACAATGCTTTAAATTGATTTTTAGAAATATTACTGAAATATATTAATATGTAAACTAATGCCCTTGCAATAAAATCTAAAGGAATAATGTTAATGTCTACCGTCTCCATGAGCAGCTTATGTCAGTTGCAATAAATACACCAGCAGTGATTGTGCATACGCTACTTTGGGAAAAGACTTCTTGCCATAATAATAGTTTTGTATTAATAAAGTACCTTTCATGAGAAGACCTCCAAAAGGCTTTACAAATATTATCTCATTATTCCTTCCAATACTCATGTGGCAGGTTTGTGGGAAGAATCATTATTCCATTTTGTTATATAAATGAGCCAAAGACGGCCTCTGTATTGGTCCCTAGGTTATTTCCTCACTGCAGGCTAAGACCTATTCAAAAGTCCTCCACTGCCAAACTCAAAATCATTACTTCAGTAATAGCCTAGAAAAGCATATTTCTAGCCACTTAGAGCCTGCCTGATTTGTATGCCCTGTGGCACCTCACCCTGAATCTTCCAGCCACTGATATTCTAGGACTTTATATTTCTAAGGTCCAAGATATCTGTGGCCCATTGAAGTTCTCTGAGCCAGACACTCCCCACTGTGCTGCAGAATGACATCGCCTAGAGGTAAGCCCCCTCTCTGTGTCCTCTCTTCCCTGGGAGTTCCCCCACCCTCCTTCCCTTCTGGATGGTGACTTCCTCACTATAATCCTCTGGACAGTTTCATATTGTAAGGGACTTACTCTGTCATGTCCAAGCGCGGCCCAATAAAACTTATCATGTGTTACTGCCTTCTGTGGTCATATCTTTTTCCTTGATCGGCCCGAATCACTTGAAACCTCCTATACACTTTTAGATGGAAAATTAGGCATGGCCATCAGGTGGTTTTAAAGAGCAGCTAAAACTGAAAGTGGTTTTGTCCCTTTGTAATATTGGTAACCTTGGGAAAGGGGACTAAAGATGATAGAGTCTTCTAGTCTCTAAAAACTTTTAAAATACCCCTCTGGATCTCTCTTCTAAGACAGAGCTTCATGCTAAGGAGAAACTATGATAGAATCATAATTGAGCAGAGGTGAGACAACAGAGTTAAAGAAAAAGATTTAGACCAAAGTAGGGAGATAAATGGTGCCAGGAAATCTATGAAAGAAAGTTACGTATTTTTGAACACTATACAAAACAACAGAAAATAGAAACCTGTGAAATTATAAAACTTTCCTAAAGCCAATATCATTTTAAAAGTTGAGAAAAAAATAATTTTACAGGAGAAAATGAATGGTAAAAATCAAGTAGCAAAATGCTAGGAGCTGATAGCAGACTGTGAGAAACTCAGCCCTGAAACTTTCAGCTCAGTACTATATCCAGGCACGTTTCTCCTTTAGGCTATTGTTTTCCATAATCTGATTTATGCAAATATATAATCCTTAGAGTGTGCTTGTCTTATCCTGTGCTTTCACTATTTCTAAAGAGGTTTAGTAGATGAATATAGAATGTAACAAAGCCTAAAAGTCTGTTTGATATGGGGATTTAGTTAATGTTTGTAATGGGACATTTTTTAGAAAAAAATAAAAGTAATGACCTTGAATGTCATGCCAAAATAACCAAAATAGCTATGGTTATACGAACAAATTTTCTTGATTTTCTAATTTCATTTACACTATGTATATCTATAAAGAATAAATACTAACATGAAGAATCAGCATAGAGATTATGTGTATTTTATGTTTTTCTATATTCATTTTATTTTTATGGCTGAAGATGGGTCTGAAGAATAAAAATATAATTTGGCAGAAGTGGTTCCTTTTTGAGGGATGGAGAATAAATGTATAGGGAAAAGGATACAGAAAGTAACACAGGACAAGCTATAAACATTCTCCAGTTTGTGGGTCATATTGTATCAGCAAAAGTAGGACAGAATCTTTATAACACTGAAATGTTGGGATCACATATAGATTCTTGGCTCATTGAGTCTTCAACTGTCTCACCAAAAATTCATGAATAAACATTCTTCAGTTAAAGTGTCAAAATTTGACTCACTAGCTCTTCAAATTATTTTGACTAATTCATTTTATCTCCCTCCCTCATTGACTGCAGCATAATGTTACTCACAATCAAGTTAAGAGAGCACATAATTAGGTCTTCATGAAGAACAGTGGAAATATAGTTGTCCCTATATAGAGATCTGTTGACACCTGTGTATCACTTTATTTTCACCAAATTTTTTATTCAAACATAATTTTAGCAACAAAACACTGTATCATTATTTACATTTTAACTTATGTACATATGAAATATCAACAATTATTTTAATTGGCTTTAATCCATACAAAATTTTCTAGACTTAGTGACAGATATGACAGTTCATCTAGGAAAGATAAATTTTGTTCATCAGAGAAAAAGGAACTTTCACTAAAATATGAGAAAATAATTGAGCTTATAAAAAATTTAGCCTCCCAATATTGAGAGATAAAGATGCTATCCTTCAACAATAAACCAAATGGCGGTGTGGGATGGGTAAGAATTTTGAAAATTCACTCTTTTATGTCATAGATACATAGATAAACTCATAGAGGTGCAGGATTAAAAAATCCCTTCACAATTAGATTGCATTATGATTAAGATTTTTAAACATCTGTTTTTTATGGACTATATACATTGGGTCATATGTGAATGAATCACTATAGGAATTGATATCTGACACTGTGATTAAAATATTTGATAAAATGTAATAAAATATCAATCACTATTTATAAATGAAGGAAAGGGGTCCTAAATTGTAAACATTTCATATTTGGTTGCTATACTTATCTATGGCTTTTATTCTTTTAATTATAATCCTACTATTTTATGTTTTTTAAGAGAATAGGTACATTTTTACACTGGGAAAAGTGTTTTCACAATTTATTTTACTCTAATTTTAGGACATAGGCATTGTATCAGAAAAATACATTCAGTTGCAATTAAATAAAATTCAACTCTGGCTTTTAAAGAAATGTATATTAAGAAACTGAAAATTTCAGAAATTATATGTACAATTAAAATTTCAAAATTTATATGCATGTCTCTCATCTTTTATATTCTCTATGTTTTGATAGTGTATTGAAACTGGAAATTTACCCAAAGAAAATTGCTGATATATATGTCCTTACAGTCAGAAAAGAAAGCACGAACAGATTATCTGTTGAATTATCAGATTGAAATATCTAAATTAATCCAAAGTGTATTGGAATACACATACTGGTATAGACAAATCAAAGTCATATCTAGATATGCTGCTACATACTTGGTATGTGAGTAACATGAAGAGTACAGAGGCAACTATTAAGTGCACACTAGAGACAGCATAACACAGTGAAGGAAAATCTATTCAGAATGCTTCAAACATTATTAAATAACTTTGTGTAGTAAGGGGAGGAATTTACTTGATTACTCAGGAAAAATTTTTTAAAAATCTCTTTTTAGGGAAATAAAACAGTTCTAAACTTTGATAATAAACATTAGCACACTTCATTTTGAGTAAGCACTTATTTCAGAGGAAAGAAAAAAATTCTACATTTTTCCTAGTTTTGTATTTAAAAATAATAGATATCTCCGTTTCAGCTCTGACATATAAAGAGCTTAGAAATCATCATTTCCATCCATATAATAAGAAGAAAAATGAACAACTAATGAATTTTCTTGCACTTAAAGAATTTACACCACAGGGCAAACACTATCCCCAAATCTGGAGAGACAGGTAAATACATAGAAGCACAGCAGAGTTTAACTTACTTAGAGCAGAAGTCACTGGAGCCATAAACTGTTAAGACAATTTAAATAGTAATGTTGATTCAATGTTGGAGGTTGAATGTGAACTAACTTTAGAAGGAGAAACTCCTGATGGCTCAGTCTTAAGATGATCTCCACACTTTTAAGGGTTTTATTTACAGAAACTCTAGCAGTTCTCACTTAATGATGAAGAGTTAAGAAAAGTACTTCTATTTCTGTCAGGGAAAGAGAAAAGTAACCATTTGGAAATACTCCCAGAGTCCTGCCTGTAACAAAATTCTACTCCCCAGGGGAAAAGACCTTACCAAAGCCTTTTCAGACCTAGGGGAAGAAAAATCACCAACTCCAGCTCTGTTTTCCTCCCTGCCTCACCCAAAAGGGACAAAATAATATAGGAAACATTTCCAAAGGTCACAGTGCAGGCACATAGGGCCACTACAAGTCTGCAATATAATTGTAAGATTGTAAAATACTTCCTCCCACTCCCATCAACAGGGCTCCAATAAAATAAAACTTGATTACAGCTGAAATAGCTGTGACACACAGACTCTAGTTAAGTAGGTGTTTTTAGGAAAACTGCGAAGGCATAAATATGGACTCTAGGGGAAACTGAAGTCTTTGGAACGTATGACCATAGCAAACATTAACTGCAGCTCAACCTAGCCATATTAGCATAAACCTCACACCAATGGTCAATTCACCTCAGTTCCTATTAATAAATACATAATGCCTGACTTTCAACAGAAATATATGAGGTATATTAAAAGATAAGAAAAAAATTGCAGAGTGAAAAGACAAAACCTAAATTAGAACCAGACTCATATATGACACAGATATTTGAATTATAGTTAGGGATTTAAAATAACCAGAACTAATACATTATGAGCACTAATGGAAAAAAGTGGACAATATGCAAGGACAGGTAAGTAAAATAAGCAAAGGAGTAGAAACTCAATAAAAAAAAAATCAAAAAGAAAGGCTAGAAATAAAAAGCACTGTAATAGAAATGAAGAATACTCTTGATGAGCTAATCAGTAGACTGCACATACTCAAATAAATAATTATTGAACTTAAATATACATCCATAAAAATTTTCTCCAACTAAAATGCAGGGAGAAAAATTAATGGAAAACAGAATAGAACAACTAAGCATTGTGGGAATTTTTTACAAGTATTACATATACATAATTAAAATATCAGAAGGAGAATAAAGAGGTAACAGGGAATGAAAAAATATTTGAAGTAATAGTGGCTGAAGATTTTCAAAATTGATGACAGAGACACCAAATGCCAAGTCCAAGAAGCTCTGAGAATAAGTTGTATAAATACTAAAAATCAAATAAAAACCAGCTGCACCTAGGTTATTAAAACTATAGGAAACTGGAAATAAAACATTGAAAGAAACCAGAGGAAAAATAACATTTGGTTCTTCTTTTCTTTTTTTAATTTTTTTCCTTATACACCTACATGTGAACAACAACAACGACAAAAAAAATTGTACATATAAAGGAACAAGGATAATATTACAGGAGACTCATTGTCAGAAACCATGCAAAAAAGAAGAAAGTGAATCTAAATATTTAATGTATTGAATAAGAAGGAGGAGGAAGAGAACGAGCAGGAGAAGAAGAAAAATATACCAACCCAAGGATTCTATACCCAGCAAAATGATCCTTCAAATGTGAAGCAGTAATAAAGAATATCTTGGACAGACAGAAACTAAAGCAATTTGTCACAAATTGATTTGCCATGTAAAAATGTTTAAAGAAGTTTTTCAAAAAGCAGGGAAGTCATATTGTCAAAAACACAGAACTATCTAAAGAGTGTCAGAGAAGGAATAGTGAAAGTTAAAATAAGATCCTTTATTTTTCTTATTCATGATTAATCTAATAAATAGATAACTAGACTGTGATAAGTATGGGAGGAAGGAATTAGGAACACTGTATTGTAAAGTATCTGCAATACTCAAATTGTGGTATTATTATCTAAAATCACACTTATTTGGAAATGAACTCAGATTACTTTTAAATAAATATTGCAAACTCCAAAGTAATCTGAAAAACATAATTAAAAATTAAGGATAATCTATATGCTGTAGTTAATAATGTTCCAAAAAATAACAACTAAGTAAATCATGTTAGATGGTGGAGCTGAGTTTCTCACTGCTGTAGTGGAATTTTCAGTAGAGAAAGTTAAAGTGATCTATGTAGTAATGTATAAGATTTGGAAATAGTTGAATTCATGTCTAGCTTAATATAGATACAGATGGTTATATAACAATATTTATAGATGTGGGTGTATTTCCATAGATAGGTATATACATTTTTGTGTTTGATTTCTGTCAGCTAAGAGGGCCTGAAAGAAATGGTAGCCTAGCAACCAAAAGCACACTAAGCACCCAGATTTTGGTTTTTAAAACCATTATCCAGTAAAAACAAACTAATACTTATTGGAGATGTGGCTGATTCTAGGACTGGGTCAGAAACTGTAAAACTTGAGCCTGGGGCATCTTGTAGCCTTAGAAAATAAGGACATTCTCAAAAACAAACAAAGCAAACAACAAACAAATAGAAACACTGCAACATTAATATGGGTATACCAAAGGGACACAGGGGCCAACTGAAAATTTCCCAATGGCCAAAGCTGGAATCATTCAAGCAACAAAATAAATAATGTAGTATTGGATATAACTTTGTATACAGTAATTATGAGTCCACACTGATACACATAAATGATTGAATAATGTAATAAATGGGAAAGAAGTGAGAAATCTGCTACGCCAAAGAATTCCAAATAATTAATACAGATATTCCACCCTAAAGGAGGCACAGCCTAATTCTCCACTTTAAATGTTGGCTGTGAATAGTGAATGCCTTCCAGAGAGTACAATGTGGGAATGGAGAAAAATAAGAGTGACTTCAGAGCGATCAAGATCTATATCCACAGTTATAAACATTATTGATAGTAGGTACCCTTTATATGATGTGACGAAAATAGGACTTTGTAGCTGTGATCTTCCTCCCCAAAACTCCAGTCTTGTCGTGAGAGAAAAATATCAATCAAATCCCAATGGAAGAGGGTCCTACAATATACCTAACAAGTATACCTTAAAACAATGCTCCCCAAAGCTGTCACAGCCAGGAGGAGCCTAAGGAGACATGACAAATACATGCAATGTAATGTTCTGGACGGAATCCTGAAACAGAAAGAGGATGTTAGAGAAAAACTAAGGAAATCGGATAAATCACAGGATTTAGTTAATATCAACCTATTAATATTTCTTAACAATTGTGACAAATACAGTACTCTAATGTAAGACGTTAATAATAGTGAAAACTGTGGGGGGGAGGGAGGTATAGGTGAACTGTCTTTATAGTCATTTGTTTTAACTCTAAAATTGTTCTAAAAAATAACATAACATCTAATGAAAATAATGTAGAAAATAGAAATGCATGCTAAAGTTGTAATTAGTAAATAGGTGCATATTTTTGTACAAGAAAGATGCTAAAGAAGTAATAGAATATTTCATAGAAAAATACTAAAAGTGCTTAAAGTACACAAAATATGGGAGATTTGTTACTTTTGTGTTTTTTCTGTAATATTGTTGTCACCTTCAATTTTCAAATCAAGATATGCATTAAAATAACATTTCTGATAAAAAGTAATGGAATTATTTAATGGGATTCCATATTGAATTGTTCTTAGATAGCAGAGAGATACAGATGCTTTTTCATAGCCATGTTTATAAAACCATGTTGGAATCAATAAGACTGAAACTCTCAGGTTTTCTATAAAAATTACACATTTAGGCAAGGATTTGTGACACCTACCACATAAACCATGTGTTACTATGTTAACTAAGCAAGTCAGATGGTATGAATATTTGATGTATCTTCCCTCAGTTGTGGATGCTGAATGATCTGCACTTTGAAACTTAAAAATTAAAATAGAAACTTTGAATTGGAGAAGAGCACAATTCTATTTTTAAAGACCATTTGCTTCTTTATTCAGATATTTCAGATATCAGTAGATTGTTTTTATAAAGTAACCATGTTTCTCCAACTCATTATGCATATGTGAATGCATTCAAATATATTGAAAAAGAGAATTCCAATTTCACCCCACTGTTTTGAGGAATGCAGATAATTCTCATATGCAAATATTACATGAACAATTATCAGTTCAATTCAGTACAATGAGCTTGCCTCTTTAAAAAGCTTATTGCAAATTAGTCCTTTAGATCTCCATTTAATTTATTAGCAGACTTTTAAAATAACTATTTTCTCTTTTTGTTCAAAAGGGATTGAAAATTCCTGGCTTTTTCTCAAATGCTCACAGACATTTCTTAAGAAGAGAATAGGCTTTGCTAGAGACCATCACCCTACTTCAAAGCTGTTTAAAGATATTTAAAATAGATAAAATCACGATTGTGTACAATAGGTTTGGCTTTAGTTACTTCAAAACAGTTATTTATTTTACATAAAGCAGTAGAAAAATAATACAAAAGTGATAGGTTATGAACTTGATTTGCACTGCTGTTCCTAGTGTTATTATTCTTTATAAAAGGAAAGAATCAGTGGACTTTTAATAAAAAAAATAAACTCTTTTAAAATATATTTTCCATAAAGAAATAAAATTATACATTAATGAATAAATAGAATCCAAAAGACTAATGTTGTTACTTCTTTTAAGACATGTTGTCACGGTGTCTTGCAAAGAGCCAAAAATGTGTCTGAAATCCTTTCATTTTGTGGAGTGGGGAGCCGTCCGTAATGAGCAGAGCTTTGAAATAGGAATAATTGATTGGACCTGAGGTTGAGAATAATTTCTAAGTGGGATGGTGAGACCTATCTGAATTGCAATTCCTAACTAGAAAAATGGGCTCTATATGAGTACAGGGTAACAAGATAGAAACTGTATATTCTATATCCGATTAGGAAAGTTAACCATATGGAAACATGTAAGTCTTGAGACAGATGTTTCTCTGAACTACAGAAGGTTCAACCTTCTCAGTCGTATAAAGGGCAAGGTCTGTCTCAACCTTGAAAAAAAGATAAGCTCTTAAAGGCAACTAAAGGATAAGGATAGAACCTATAACATTTAGCTCTTGTCTGGCTAATCTAATATGTCCTGTGTTTACCTGGAATCTTTGGAAACTTGAAAAATGTGTATATTCTAGCCTTAGACTTGGAATAATTAAAATTTGTGATATTTTGAAGCAGTTAAGACAAACCACACTGCATCTTCTGAAGAAATCACCTTTCTCTGTACCTATTTGAGCACTTTCTGTGAGAACATGAAATTGACATTGTAAAGAAAAGATTATTATTAAATCTTTAAAGTAACAAAAATATTAGGGCTGGCATTTTATGATTTAAGTTTTGTTTTCATGTGCTCTCATACTACAGCCTGGTATTATAAATGTTTTAACTAAGAAAGCTAAACATAATTCTAGTTGGTAAAGAAATGAGGATTAATTTAACTTGAGTTTTTCAATAGTACGCTCTGTATAGTCAATTGAAAATGTTTCTGAGGAGCAACATTAAAAAATATTCCCATAGGTTTCAGGAATGAACTGAAAATATAACATTATATATACAATGTTGGTACAAGAGAAGCAGGGACAAAATTTGAGGAAATTGAGCTATGACTAAACTCCTAACTCGGACTTTTTCATTATCTTGAATATTATGTCAAATATTTGCTCCTATGGCCCTACATCCATGAATACATTGATTATCTTTTTTTTTCCCTTCTTTCTACCATTTTAATACATAAACAACTTTCAGGGTATATAATTCTGTCATATAAATATCCCAACCCTACCATGGTAGAACTTATCATATAAAGTAGAGAAGCTTTTTATGGCTGGTGAGGTTAAATATTGAGTTTACATTTTAATCACTCATCTATAATTTCTTCTTTTGTGAGTTTCCTTTTCTCATATTTGTATCGAGGTCAGCCACATGTACTTTCTAGCTTTAATGGTGTGCTTCTGGTTCTTTAGGAAGAATGGTAGTAGTTTTATGAAAAATACATAAGTTCTAAAGTACTTTTATGTACAAGTAGACTAAGGTTTTGTCACTTTGTATACAGGATTTGTGAAATCATTTTCTAACATATTTACCATGTTTCTTTGGAAAATAAATATAAATATATTTTGATAAATATGAATATTTCCCATATCCAGTTTTGTTTTACATAAAGCCTAGACATAGAGACATTTTTATGAGTAGTGGTAGGTGTGGAGTTGTGCTTCCTAGACGCCCTTTACTTCTGGCCCCATGGATCATGTGGGTTAACTGGTAAGGGCTAAGAGCTGCCACATATCTCTAGAGAATGCTCTTGAGTGACAGGAGCCACCTCACAAGGAAACTTACACCACAACTCCCCCAGGGAGTCCCCTGATTAATAATACGGGAGTTATACCCTTTTCCTGCCTGAACATTTCTCTGGACCAGGAGATTACTGTACCCTTCACCGTCACAGCCAGTGTCTGAACTCAGGGAGGCTTGATGGCATGTTTGCCAGCCTGGTCTCAGTCTGGTTTCCCCAAGATTGAAGCATGCCATCCAGGGGTCTGGGCATTAAGGATTACCTAATGTAGTCCACAACCACTGGCACTTGAACACTCTCCCAGGGGTCTGAGATCCAATTAACCCAATTGCCAGCAACATCAGGGTGACTGCCTACCTGCAAAAGTGGAAGACAGTGTTACTGTGCCTCTCCACACCAAGCAGCAGTGTTCCTGGCAGAGGAGAACACATCAACCACAAAGTTATCTGATTTGAGCTGAGGGAAAAAGTTTTGGATGACAGGAAACCAGCATAAGAACTCTGGAGATATGAAAACATAGACTGTTTTGACACCCCCAAAGGATCATGCTAGCTCTACAATACTGGACTCCAACCAAAAGAAAATTTTTGAAATGTCAGATATGTAATTCAAAATGTGAATCACAAGTAAGCTCAAGAGTATCCATGAGAAAGTTGAAAAAATAACCCAAAGGAACCACAAAAATAATTCAAGACATGAATGAAATAGTCACAAAAGAAATATTTTTTAAAAAAACAGAAAAGAAACTCTAGAAAAGAAAAAAATCACTTTAGAGAATTTTGAAATATAGTAGAAACAAACTAGACAACGCATAAGAAGAAACAGACATAGTACCACACTGTTGTACACATAGATCAATGGAACAGAATAGAGAACCCATACATAAAACTATATACCTACAATCAACTGATCTTCAACAAAGCAGACAAAAACATACACTGGGGAAATAACACCTTACTCAATAAATGGTGTTGGGAAAATTGGAGAGCCACATGCAGAAGAATGAAAGTGGGATTGTATCTCTCAACATATACAAAAATTAATGCATGATAAATTAAAGACTTAAATGTAAGTCTTGAAAGCACATAACTTCTAGAAGAAAACAGGAAAACTTCTGGACATTGGCCTAGGCAATGAATTTACACTAAGACCCAAAAACCACATACAACAAACACAAAGATAAATAAATGGAACTTAATCAGACTAAAATCTTCTGCATAGCAAAAGAAATACCCAACAAAGTAAAAAGACAACCTACAGAATGGGAGGAAATGTTTACAAACCATACATCTAATAAATGACTAATATCCATAATCTATAAGGAAGTCAAATAAATTAACAAACAGTAAAACAAATAACCCCATTAAGAAGTGGGCAAAGGCATGAATGGACATTTTTCAAAAGAACATATACAATTGGCCAAGAAACATGAAAAAATGCTCAACATCATTAATCATCAGAGAAATGGAAATTAAAATGACAATGAGATACCATCTTACCCCTGTGAGAATGACAACTATTAAAAAGTCAAGAAACAGTAGATGTTGGTGCAGATGGGGTAAAAAGAGACCATTTACACACTGTTGGTAGAAATGAGAATATCTACAAACTTTATGAAAAACAGTATCGGATGTAACAAATAATTAAAAGTAGACCTGCCATTTGATCCAGCAATCCCAATACTGGTATCTACCCAAATGAAAAGAAGTGTTTATATCAAAAAGACATATGTACCTGTACGTTTATCACAGCACAACTCACAATTGCAAAGATATGGAATCAATCTGCTGATCAACTGATGAGTCAATGAAAAGATCGTGGGTTATATACATGTGTGTGTGTGTATGCCACATACTTTGTACACACACACACACACACATCATGGAATTATCTCCAGTCAGAAAAAGTAATGAAATATGTCTGTCTCTTTCAGCAACTTGGATGGAATCAGAGGTCATTATTCTAAGAAAATTATAAATTCTTCTTTGTTCCTTTCAATTTTCTTCAGTATGATGCAGGAAACAGTATCATATTAAGGAAAAACATCAACATTTGGCTAATCATCTATCTAAAAGTAAATTTATTGGGCAAAGATGGTTTATATATAAATATAGCACAGAGAGCATTTGAGTAAAAGTTAAGTGACTTGACTATAAGTTTTTGATGAATAGTTTTACACAGTTAAATGATTTCAAGACTCACAACAAATCATTAACAATATGCAAGAAGAATGTAAGAAGTCATTAGCAACATCTATTTAAATGACTTGAAATGAATTTAATTAGGGAAATGGTGAGGGAATTCAATAAAACAATGGGTGTACTGTAATTGTTCTGCCATCTCGAGTTTTGCCTCTGTGATTTTTACTGAACTTACCTGATCATAAGCCTTTCTCTTTCAATGTGCTATAAATACCTACATGTTAGGGATGATTTACTCATCACCACACCCCCAGTGACTAGTAATGAGTATATTATAGAAAACTTTAAATTAATTTACTTTACCTGTTTATTAAACTGGAAACAAGAGGACCAACTTAAGGAAATTGACATATTGCTTGTTTAGCAATTCTACATAGTCCTGAATGTACCTAGATTTGTATCATACATTAAATATTAATAGCTGTCCTTTTATATTCAGATGACCATTTTATTCATTTTTTTACTTTGAAATATTAAGGGGTGGACAAATGTTTTAGGTTATATGAATTGTTTTATAATTCTTGAGTCCTGGCTATAGGTGTGCCCATCACCCAAATATTGTTCTTAGTAGTCATTAGGCAAGTTTCCTCCTGTCCTCTTCCCCCCCCTCCCTGGTTTCTTTCCACTGATTTTTACTTCCCTCTATTCATTTGTGTGCTTATAGGCTAGTTCCAATTTAATAGTTAGTACATGTGATGTTTGCTTTTCCATTCTTGAGATACCTCACTTAGGAGAATGGTCTCCAGTTCCATCCAGATTGTTGTCAAAGATATTAATTCATCTTTTCTATGGCTGAGTGTACATATAGTTTGCATATATCCCATTTTATTAATTCACTCATTAATTTATGGGCACTTGGGCTGATTACACATCTTCACAATTGTTAATTGTGCTGTAATAAATATTCAAGTGCAGGCATCTTTTTGGTAGAATGACTTATTTTCTTTTGGGTAGATATCCAGTAGTGGGATTGCTGGATCAAATGGTAGGTCCACTTTTAGTTCTTTGAGGAATCTCCATACTGCTTTCCATAGAGGTTGTACTAATTTGCAGTCCCACCAATGCATAAATGTTACTTTCTCTCTGCATTCTTTCAAGCATCTATTGTTTTTGGACTTTTTAATAAAGGCCATTCTAACTGGGGTAAGGTAGCTATCTCACTGTGTTTTTAATTTTTATTTTCCTGATGATTAGTAATGTTGAGCATTTTTTCATATGCTTCTTGGCCATTTGTCTTTCTTCTTTCGAGAAGCATCTATTTATGTCTTTTGTCCACTTTTTAATAGGGTTGTTTGTTTTTTCTTGCTGATTTCAGATAACCATTTTAAATGTGACCTCTGTCTCACACACACACACACACACACACAAACACACACCCCTGAATATATTAATACATGTTCAGTCTTGTTGATATCTATCCCTGATACTTAACATAATAGCCAATACAGAGAGAAAATTTTCCCGTTGTTTGAAAACAAATCAGTAATATCTATGTCACAACCTATAAATATTATTATTTTTATTCTGATGCTACCTATTGAAATGTGGAAGTATTTTATGTTTATTCTAGAACACTAGTTTTATGGAACATAAAATACAAAGTAAGTTACATATTGCATTTGTGGAAATTCATATATATGTGGCAAAAACTATTAATCACCCTAATGCAAACATTTGCTCAGTTTATTTTTATATAACATTGGGTATTGAGGAAAGATGATTGAGAAATTCATGAGAGGTGGCTCATAAGATTATTATTTTATTGTAATGCCCAATATTGCTATATTAAAGGCAGAAATGATTTCAGGAGTTTTTCAGGGCTTTGCCCTGAAGGAATATGTGAACTCATTAGTTTGCATATAAAAGGCTGCCTCATCTTGGGAGGGCATCTCAAGGTCCAGTTGGGACTATATTCCATGAAGCACTATATCTCAAACCTGTGGTGCCTCCTGTTCTTGAAAGACAAGACAGGTAAGTACTGGCACCACAGAATGGGAGCCAGAATAATGAGTGCCTCCACCAAGATGAACACATGTGGCTAAGAATAATTAGCATAAAGAGCTGAGCTTCTTGCTTGCTCCTGACTATCTGTCTCAATCCACAATAACAAGATAAAAGAAATATGGAGCCACTATATCTCTGTGTTATCCTCTGTTAAATGATAGCTATCTCTTAGAATTTAGAAGTTAGACCTTGAAAGATTTTGTAACCATTTTTTCACATAGATAGAATAGATTAGGAATTTTTAGAAGCCCTTTGAAAAAACTTTTAATCCAAACTGAACCACCTGTTATTATGTAAATCTGTTACTCCTGGCAACTGAACTACCTGTTATTATATAAATCTGTTACCCCTGGCAACCAATAACTGATATCTATGATTATAAAACCTGTGTGAAACTTCACTCGTGGCTTACTACTGACGTGGATGTAGTGGGGACCCCTGTGTACCCTGCTTTATGTTACTTTCTTTATATAAACCTATAAAACTATACCTTCATCTCTGTGTATTCCTTTATTTCCATTATTCTATGTCCTATTAGTTTCTTATACTCTGTGAAGACCCCAACCTAAGGGATCCAATTTCTCGTGGGGAGAAGTAGCTGATCTCCCTGTGGCCTGCCCACATTTGGGTAAATTCAGATTAAACAAATGCAAACATTTAGTGAATTATTATAATAATCAATAAATTTTGAATAAGGTTATTGTCTTTTAAATTTACAACTATCATAAAAAGTCAATAAAGTACTCACACTGGATATCTAATTATGTCAAATGTCTTCCCAGTGATATTTTTGTATTAAAATATTATCATGTTTTTGATTGATATTTTTTAAGTATTCATAGTATTTTATTAAGAACTAATTACTTACAAAATAATATTTTCTAAAGGTTAAGTTTTCAAGCATTGACAGATACTACAGTCCTAGAAACACTACCACTATCAAAATTTAAAAAAAGAGATTCATCATCCTTTAAATGTCACTGTGCTCCTTTGTGGTCAGCACAGTGTTGAGTGTTGGTGAGACTATAAAATGATCCAACCAATTTGGAAAAAGTTTGGCATTTTCTCCAGACAATTCCACTCCTAGATATACACCCAAGGGATCTAAAAACATATGTGCACTCCAAAATTTTGTACATGAATATTCTTAATAGTATTATTTTTTAATATAATATACAAATGAAAATAATCCTAATATCTAAGAAGTAACAAATGGATGAACAAATATATTCATACAATGGAATATTATTTAGCCATCAAGGGACTAAAGTATTGATACATGTTACAAACTGGATAATCCTTGAAAATATTATGCTAAATGAAATAGGCCTGACCAAAAAAATTATTTAAAAATATCACATTATGGCTGGTCCTATGGTAGTGGGTTATCAGAATTTATTAACATTAGTGTCACTAAAGTTGGTATTCAACCCTCCATGCTAAATTTGACTGGCAAAAAAAAAAAAAACACGTTATTCTAAGTATCCACAGTAGACTAATTCTTAGGGACAGAACATATCCTGGTGATTGACAGAGATTTGGGGGAGGGGAGATTGGGAAGTGACTCTTAAAGGGGATTTCTTTATGGTATGATAAAAATGTTCTGGAATTAGATCATAGCAATGGTTGTACAACCTTGAGAATATATTAAAACCACTGAATTGGTTTAACAAGGTGAATTGTATGGTATGCTAATTATATCTCAATTAAGAAAAACAACTCTAGAGACTAGAAAGAGATCAACATTTGCCAGGTTTTGGTGGGTAGAAAGTAATTTACTATAAACAGACCACACAGAAAAAATTTAAAGGTAAAGGCAGTGTTCTCTACAGGGCTGTGGTGGTACATCAAAAATAGGGAAATTTAATGTGTGCAAACATCAAGAAAACCAGAGAATTGGAAGATCCCAGGATAAAATGTGGACTGTGAGAAATGAATCTAACTATGTTAAAAATGTATGATAAAAGCACACTGAAAGTTTCAAGGAGGAAAAAAAAAGCTGTCTCACAAATGTTGTAAAAGTTATTTCAACTGGAATCTGTGAGGCTAAAGGCAAAAGGAACTACACATAAATACTGTACTCAAATTGCTAAATTGGCTTTTAATAAACATGTAGTTTAAATATTTTGAAATTACTGTCCATCTATACTTGGTTGAAAAATATATGGCTAACAATGGGAGACAAGTTTCTCGCTGATGGAGTAGAAGTTAGAAACAATCAACAAGGGGAAGCTAGAATAAACTGTTAGATTGGAATTATACAATATGAATTTGTATTTAGCTTGATACAAATGCACATGATAGATACGGAAAAAATTATAAATATGCATATATACATGGGTCAGTCTACATAAATATATTACCTAACTCTGTTTGCTGAGGGGGTCCTACATCAGTGACACTCCAGTGACAATGGGCATATCCTGTGCCCAGATCTTTGTGCTAAATACCATTCTCTATTTAATTGAAGCACAGCTTCTTTGAGAAATGGCTGCTTCTACACTAGGCCATGGAAAACCGAAAATGCATCTGGAACATCTTGCAGTACTAGAATGTAAGGAAGTGCTCAAAAAGCAAAAGCATGGGCATATGTTAAGGTACACAGAAGCCTACCTAAAATAGTTCCCAATGACCAAAAAAATTAGTAAGTAACATATGGTTGGATTATAACTCCAAGTATAATATAAATCTATATGTTATATTGATATAAATAAATGACTGAATAAATAAAGAGTAAGGAAGAAATTCAAATAATATATGTGGACCTCTCCTCCAAAAGAAGTTTAATATCTTCCCCTTAGGTGTATGGTATAGACTTAGTGACTCACTTCTAAATGAAAAGTGTATAGAAGGGGAAAATTGTAACTTTAAGGAGAAACTTGGCAAATACTACCTTAATGAAGTGATCACACTTATGATCACCAGTGACATCATATGGGTGTCCTGTAACTCCTGATACGATGTGTAAGAAGGCCACTTCCTGTTTATAGAATTCTTTTCAAAAACGCATAACCACCATTTAATCATAAGGAAACATTTGACAAATCCAACTTGAGTGACGTTCTACAAAATAATTGGTCATTTCTTCTCGAAATTGTCAAGATCATGAAAAACAAGGAAAATCTGAGAAACCGTCATATACTGGAGCAGATTAAAGAAACATGACAACTAAATGCAATGTGGTATTTTGCATTATATCTTATAACCAAAAAAGTACATAAATGCAAACATTGGAGAAATCTTAATGTAATTTGGATTTTAGTTCATTTTTCAAAAGTATTACCACAATAGAAATTTAGAATGAGCTTAGTGCTTTGCCTTTAAAAGTGTACAAAATGGCAATGCTTGCATTCCAAAAAATATTTCAGGCTAAAGTGGATAATTCTCCCATGACAGTAATTATCAAGAAAAAAAGGTAACAATAAGTGTTACAGGTGTTATTAAATCCGTTATTTTCTTGAGCTGTACGTATTTATTAGTAGTTAAATAAAATGAGAAAAATACTTCAGTTACAATTTTTAAGTCACACCAATGTTCCTATGTTATCAGAGTAAATAGTACAATATGAATATTTTCGTATTTTTAAATCATGTAAAATTTAATAGTTTTAAAAATATCAAAATGTGCACAATTGCAAAAGGCTGATTAAGAGTAAAGAATAACAAGAGTTCAATATTGTACACTTTTAAGTTGAGTCTGGGAGAGGTGCTACTTTTTTCCCCCTTTTATCAATATAAAGTCATTTATCTATGCTTGCTCAATTTAAAAAATAGTTACTTTTTTGGAATAAAGCCAACACTATTTTAAATCAATAGTAGAAGTTTATTGCTGGTTTATTTTTTTACTATTATGATGAGTAATTATGAAATTCAATATTATGAATTTGATATCAATACTATCACCTAAGGCTGAAGTAATCACCACTATTAATAAAGGTTTACATAGATGCTTAAACTTTACCTGAATATCCTAGACAAGAAGCAATTGAAGAATTATGTGCAAATGTTTTCTAAAAAATAAAGTAAAAGGAAGGTTAGGCTGTATAAAGGAAAGAAAGGTTGATGTAATAAAATACAAAAATCAGTTTACAATGCCTCCTTGCTTCTCTTAATATCAACAGGATTGTCCATGTCAGTCAAACTAATCTTAAGGTTTCTCATTTTTCTGTTTACATCTTGATGATTGTTTTGGCTGGTTTATTTGTATATTCAAATTTAGAATTAAGCATAACAGGCATCCAGCTCTATTTTAACTTTTACTATGTGGAAATTTTAAAATTTATATTTATGAAATAGAAATATAATTATAGCAAATTACACTATTCATGACCAAAGAAAGACTCAATGTATATTTCAAATAGTATTCCACTATTATTAATTTTAGGATGCTTTCAAATAATTAAAATCAATGAAAGGTAACTTTTTCAAAATTGCTACTATTCTGAAGGGTTGTAGAATAACCCAACATTAAAACTCTACTTCATAATTGAATAGGATGCACTAGTCACAATTAAATGTTATGTCTTTTCAATGAAATAACTTATGACAAATATTATAAACGCATTTCATTATCATCTGCTTCCAGCCTCTATATTTTTTTCATTGCCCACTAATTATTATAATTGTCAAAGCAATTAATTTTACTGCTTTTATCCTTATAACAAGAGGAACAGGAAGGGTTAAATACATCTATGTATTGGGCGAGTCCGTTAGAAAGTGTATTCTGTTTAATAACTTGCTTTTTATATGTACATATAGAGGCGTAACTCATTTTATTGTGCTTTGCTTCATTGTGCTTCACAGATACTGTGTTTTTTAATAAATTGAAGGTTGTGGCAACCATGGATTGAGTAAATCTATCAGTGTCATTTTTCCAATAGCATATGTTCACTTCAGGTCTCTAGATCACATTTTGGTAATTCTCACAATATTTCAAATTTTTCCATTATTATCATATCTGCAATCATGATCTGTGATCAGTGAACTTTGATGTTACTATTGCAATTGTTTTTGGATGCCGTGAATTATGTCTATATAAAATGGTGAACGTAACTGATAAATGTTGTGTGTATTCCTACTGTCCCAATAGCTGATTTTTTGGTGAGAATAAGTAAGAAGTAATTGAGGGGCTAGGAAGTGGGTCCTCTAGAGATTAGGTGTGTTAGTTCATTTTTTTTTTTTTTTTGCTATAAAGAAAATGCCTGAAGTTGAGTAATTTTAATATATATAAAAAAGAGATTTATTTGCCTCATGGTTTTGCATGCTGTACAAGAAGCATCATGACAACGTTATTTCTGGTGAGGGTTTTGGGGAGCTTCCACTCAGTGCATGAGGCAAAGGGGGAACAGGCATGTCACATGGCAATAGAAGCAAGAGAATAAGGAGGAGTTGCCAGCCTCCTGTAAACAACTAGCTCTTGCATGAACTAATAAAGTGAAAACTCACTCATTATAGTCAAGAAGGCACCAGGCCATTCATGAGGGGTCTGCCCTCATGACCCAAAATGCCTCCCACCAGGCCCCACCTCAAACAGTGAGTATTAAATTTTAATATGAGATCTGGAAAGGCCAAACATCCAAAGCTCATCAGAAGCCATTCTATTAGTTGTTTTTTCAAATGTTTACTCCAGAGTTAACCTGCCTCATTAACAACATAATAATGGACTGGTTAAAAAAAATTTACTTCTTGAAAACGGTGAAGACATAATGGTTTGTCTATCACAGCAAATTTACACACACATTAGCACATCGCAGCACAGTTATTCTATACTTGGTATCCTGGATTGCTGTAAGGGCTATATTATCAGCTATAATAAGTGTCTCTCTTGGACAATGTGATAAATCATGTTTTATTAGCATTACAGACTTGTTATGACACCATATTTTTATCAGCACTGACCTTAGCAAATTTGTCAATGAATTTCTTCACTGCTTAATGATCAGCAGATGTTTCATTACTACAAAATAATTACACCAAAAAAAAAATTTTGTTTTCTTAAGTTTTTACAGCCATTCTGTTGAATATTCACAGTTCCCACCAGTTTTCAGTTCATTGTGATATATCTTTGCTTGTTTCATTATCAGTACACCATCAAGGGGCAAGCGTCCACTGTGACACTGATCTGCATTTTTAATGCATAATCAAAATCTTCATTTCTGACTTCATTCAGTGTTTTTGTATTTTTCATTAATAGTTGTTCATCACTTTCAGCATAGAACTTTCACAGTCTGTACTTCTGTTTCTTCCGGTCATACATGCTGGTCATTCCAGCACTCTTCTCTTCTATAACTCATCTCACTTACAGCACTGTCCAATTTCTTCAACAGCTTGATGTTCTGTGCTATAAATAACATAAATGCTTCCCCCTTTTCTTATCACTGTTATCTACAAATGTTTCTGCAGGCATTTTAGACATTTTCAACATCTTTGTAACACAGATTGGAGAATAAGCAGAGAAACATAGTGTATAAAACACATAGGTTCTGGCTTCATGAGAAGCATAATGGGAAACCTGCCATTTTATTAACCTGAGTGGGCATGCTTGCTTGGGGGGATCTGAGCATTCATAGAAAAGCTATATCACAACTGAACTGGTTTGGGTGGGTCTTTTTTGATGGAGAGGCAGTGAATAATCTGTCGTTCATCCGAGATCCATCACATGAGGTCTACTGTGGAATTTTACATTTGTGGCACTCAAAGATTTCACATTTTGTTGAATTTCAGATTTTAGATTAGGTATGTTCAATCTGCATATTAATTACCTTGAAAATAATTAAAAATAGCCATCATAAAGATACTCAATGAGCTTTGGAAAATGATGCATAAGAATGAAAAGTCAAAAAAGAGATAGAGCATATAAAAAGAACCAAACATAAATATTGTACCTAAAGAATACAGTAACTGAACTAAAAAATTTACTGGAGACGTTAAACATCAAATTAGATTGGGCAAAAGAAGAAGTTATAACATTCTAAAATAAGTCACTGGAAATAATATAGTCAGAGGATAAAAAATAAAAAATACATTTTAAAAAGTGTAAAAAGATTCTGGGAATTTTGAGATACTGCTATACAGACCGCAGGGGATTCAGAAGGAGAAGAGTTAGATGAATGGTGAAAAAAACTCATTTGAAAAAATAATGGATAAAAACATTCTACATTGGAGGAAATGGGTATCCAGATTCAAGTAGAACAACAGATTCAAAATAGGTTGCCTTTCCTGTTGAATATCATTCACTCTTTCCTTTCCTTTCAATGGATAGTCTGTCCTTCCCACTTTAATAATATCCTTATAACACAAACACTGAATTAACTTTAGTAATATCAAATGTCAAGGCATTAAGTAGCCAATATTATGCTTGGTCAAAGATGTGAAGAACATGACCAATTTGCATGTTCTCTCATGGCATATTTCCAGGAGCTTCCATAAATGTATTCACCTTCTTCATCATTATTGATATGTCTCCTAGTTCAGGCAAATAGCATTTGTCTTTTTACAATTGCAACCAATATCCACCTGGTCTCCCAGATCTTTTTGTTTTCCCCTCCACCTATTCTGCCAGACTTTTCTTTAGAAATAAAATATATTGTGTCTCCTTTTAGCTCAAAACCCTTCAGGTTTTGCCATCGTATTTTTGGTGAAATCTACAATATGCATTATCACCTATTTTGTTCTCAAGTTATCTATCATTTTTTCTGTCTCTAAAATTTTTTCCCCTTTAATAAGGAAGTTTCAGGAACCCTGGCCTTCTTCTGTTTCCTAAATCTTCCAAGTTATTCTCTCTCCCTTAAAGCCTGAGTCCATCATAATTCTTCTTTCTAAAATTATTTTCGTATATCGTGGTCTTTTCCTTCCTTCTAAAACAATGAAAAAAGGTGACTTATTTATACGGGACTCTTCTGTTAAGTTATATTCCATATTACTCTCTGTAACTGTATTTTCTATCTTATTTTAGCTCCTAACATGTCACAAATTATAATTAATTTACCTTTTTATTTGTATGTTTGTTTATTTCCTGAGGCTGCCACTGTACTATTAATGTAAATTCTCTATGGGCAAGTACTGTGAACTCTGTGCTCACTATACAACCAGCCAAATATTTGGAGCATATTTGAAAATCAAGAAATATTTATTAAACGAATAAATGACTGAATGAATGGGTATGTACTGGTCATTACCACTGGGCTGGAATAGTTCATTTATTTTTAAAATTGTGACTTTGCAAATTTTTTTCAAAAGTAGGATAAAACATATTAAATATTAAGCACTGCCCTCCCACTGATCTCCCATATTTCTGATATAATTGCCTTCAAGGAGAGGGACCTATGAGAAACTAGGTTTGCTCCACAGACCACAAGCTAGAGGAGAGCCCATGCTGAGATGGGTAAGTTCAAATTAGCAATTGAAATTGCTTTTATGGACAATTGCAAATTCAAACAATAATTAGAAATCTAATTTTATTCTTTATTGTTGAGGCAGCAAAGAAATGAAAAAAAAATTTTAGAGTCCAGAAGTAGGAAAATATTTATAGGTCATGACACCACACCTATACTCACTCCCATTATTCATGACTGAGATTATCTAGATTGTAAAAAGTTTCTGTCCTAGAATAAGAGGTGGGAAATTAAAAGGATGGGCAATTAATTCCTGTTTGCCACATTTTCTTCCTTACCACAGCTCAGGAAAATAAGGTTTTATGTTTATGTATGTTTAGATTTTAATACCCAGAAGCTCACATTAAAACTGATTTCATTGGACAAATGGGTGAGATAGCCTTTCAATTACCACAGCAAACCAAGAATTCTTTCTGAAATGACAGCGCTTGTAATGTGGCAACATCAGCTCTGGTTGTGCATTTTTTTTAAAATCTCAGGTAAGAGTGCTGAATAGCTACAAACTGCAATCTATAGAATCGACATGTTGTAGCAAAAATAAATTATGTATTTTAATATTTATTGATGACCTGGAAAATTCATATATACTAATCATACAACATGGTTTTGGGTTGTATCTAAATCATTTTAATTATCAACAAATCTTATTTTGAATGCAATGATGCTGGATGATTAAAATTATAGGCTTTCAGATAATAATAGAAGTAATCAGTGAGTAAATTAACAAAAATAACTTATAGCTTTTGAAGTTATTTTACTGTATATATTAATATTATTTACCACTATGGTTACATGAAACACTGCATTGTTACTGTTATGATGATCATAGAGATGATTATCAGGCTATTTAAATGAAAGAACATTATTTAAAGCATTGAGATATATGATTTCTATATAATACAATTTTTATAAATTTATAATTTTAATATATAAAATTTATTAATGTAGAAAATAAGGATTTATACATTATAATAATTATACCATTTATATTATTCACCAAGGTTTTTCTGATTTGTTTTAGGTACTATATTATTAATATTAACCATCATATAAAACATTAGTATAAAAGAGTCCTAATAACATAAAGAAAGCACTTGATGGGATTATTTTCACAAATATTTCTGGGGTGTGTCTGAGATAATGCACTTAGCTTTTTGGGGATTACAAACAAGAATTCAACACAGATCATCATCACTGCTAGAACCTTATGCTCAAGTCGGCGGGGCAAATTTTCTTAATGTTCTAGTTAGTAACTCCTAAGTTTGAATTCTTGATTATGAATTTCAAAGAAATACTTCTAGAATAGAAAGTCTTCATCTGTGTTCTTCTCAGAACCAAGTCCAAGTCAAAGACCTGTATGTGAGTAGCGTATTTGGGAATGTGACTTTATCAAAAGCGCTAAAACTCTGAACATCTCAGTTTCCTTATTTGTAATATATGATGATTTTTTAATAAAAATTATGAGAAATAAGGTATATAATTTGTTAGAGTACCCACTAAGAATTTCTCCATAAAATGCGATTATAACATTTGTATGTTGGAGATAGCACTTTGCCTGATACTTTATTTTTATCATTGTTACTGCTTAAAACTCAAGTGCTTTTTACTTCAGATTGGCCCCAAAAAAGCTAACAATATGTATTTTTTTCCTTTCTGATTTTGGATGCCACTTTCACTTTCTTTTTAAACTACAGGTTCTCCTGGGAAGCAATGTTTTATTTAAGATGTCTTTTCTTGAGAAAATACCATGTCACACTGATCCTTGGTTTAGGTGTTTATTTTAGTTATATTGATGAAAATCGTCTAGAATCCTTGATTCTAGTTACACTTTTGATTTCCTGTCTAATTTGTGGACATATCTGGTTCTTGTTTGTGTGGGATACATTCCTTTCCTCTCACCTGTAATGATGCCACCCATCCTTCTAAATCACTCTGATGTCCTTTACACATTGCATGTCTCGATCTGCCATCTTGCAAAACATATCAACCTACTACATGGAGTTTAGGAGTAATATGTTTCTTATCTTAGGTTATTCAGTAACACAAATATATTTTACAACAAAATTCAGAACTGAAGGAATAATTTGATATATGACTAGGAAAAGTAGGAAAATAAAAGGAGAAAGAGGCACCTTAATTAGCTGATCACAATATGTTTTTTATAATTAACAACTTATGTGGCCACTCCGGAACATGATAGAATATAAGATTATTGCTTCAATTTGGAAAACACATCTTGAACTATAGCTAAATCACAAAAAGAAGAAAGTTAAAAATAAAAGTTAAGTTTGCTTTTTAGAAAAATTATTATTTCCAAAAAATACAAAATAAAATAATCTTGTCTTCAGGTTCTATGGTCCATATAACAGAAATTCTTCACGATACATTGTAATTGTTTATGTAAATTTCAAGATGAAAGGATCATTTTAATTAAGTTGAGCACCTAAAATACTGCCTTCTGCTATGTCTTGGGAAAGCTCTGAATGGAAAGACATATTTAGGTATTAGTAGCCAAGCTGCAATTCTACTTGATTACTCCAAGTCACAGTCTCTTTATTTGACATTTCTAGATTCTGCCAGGAAATGAAACAATATTAATTTTTATTACTATACTTAAACATAGAATCTTCAGTAATAAAAGCTTGTAAATGTTTTAAGGGAGACTAGTCTAGTGTCACCGAACCTAATTTTTTATAAATCTTAGAATTCTGTTCATGACTTTTTTAAAGAAAAGGTTTTTTTCTAAGTATTAGATACTAAATAATGTTACATTTCCTCTTTTGGAGTGTTTTTTGTATATCCAAACTTTTAATTATGTATTGTGGAAGACTGTAATTTCAAATAGTGTTTGCCAAAACAAAAGATTCACTCCTTCACTCTTAAACCCCTTAAGCTTTTTGACTCTACACTGTATCAGAAATTGTTGTCAAAATGGGTAATTTCAGGTAATAGTAATGACCTATATTTCAGAATCAATAATTTTAATGTTTCTTTGCCTTAAGGATTTCTTATATCATTGAATGCTACTGTTATGTGCATACATTAACTTATTATTGATTGTAACTAAGTAATGTATTATGTTTCATTTAATATTAGGTGAACAGTACTTGTAGAGTAAGCAAAATCAAATGATGATAATGTGCATTTTAAAGTTTACTCTATTGCCCAAGTTTTAAGTGAGAGTGTAACCTAAAATCATTAACTAAGATAAATTTACCTACATATTTCATTATATGTGTGTGTAATTGTCATATTTATAGTTGTAAGAAATAATTTACAGTATTAAAAATAGGATTTCTACATTAGATCTTGACTGAATAGTTATCAATCAAACTTTCTGCTGAAAACAAGTATAAAACCTATAAAATACACAAAAATACTTTTATACTATCTAAGAGAGCAATAAAAGGCACATAGAATGTGTTGGGCCAACATTCTGGGGAGAAGGGAGGTGCACTGGGGCTGAAGTGAGCCCCATATTTACCTCTACAGTTTTCTCACATGGAATTTTCAAATTTCCAGTATAGAAAATAAGAGTCCAAAAAGAAAGATATTTATTTGAGTTTACAATAGCTTCACCTGGTAGCATAGACAGGTTAGTGTTAAAAGCAATCAAAGCAATTGGGATTTAAGAAGATGAAAACCTTGGTCAGCCAAAAATTCTGCATGCATGCTGTGCTCTTTGAGCCATTTGCCAACTTCTAAGCTGGACAGATATAAAAGGGAACCGAGAAATGAAGCAAGAAATAATAACTGGGTTGCAAAATAACAATGCGTAACATATTAATCTTGTCCTGAGAAGCAAAGATTAAAGTGTGGGTGGAGCGATGATAGCACTTTTAGGGCCCAGAAGTGTAAGTTCTAGTAGTAAAGCTATGCTCTAGGAGTAAAATGTTCATCCTTCATTTAAGGTGAAGCCATAAATACACTAGACATGAAAGAATCAAAGATATTGCCTGAATTCCAAATATTGGCCAGAGGAAAGTTAAACAATTCTGGAGGAAGAGAATATCAACCAATAACTGAATTTTTTATACAAATTTAAGAGCTTCCAAAAAAATTACCATGCATGCCAGGAAACAGGATCACAGTACTTAGATAGAGACGGTGACAGAGAGAGAAAGAACATAGAACTGGATTAAACATTAAGCTGTTTTTCAATGTTTTCTTTCTTCATATTCCAAAGTCAATATTTTCTACTAATTTATCATCCAATTTTGAACATAAGAAAAAAAGGCTTAAAATGCATTTTAAAAACACATAATGAAAATATAAGACCTTGTAAAAAGGTTTAACAATGATTTAATTAGAGAAAATGAAAATGGCAGAAGTAATTTTTCTTGAAATACTGATCATTATTTTTCAAAACAGATGAAAGAACAAGACCTATGAACTTAAGAACTGCAAGCAGGATAGGTGCAAAGAAAATAAAACTTAAGAACACTATAGTCAAACTTCTAAATGCCAATTTGGAAGGAAAACCTTAAAGGGGCCAGATGAAAAAGACATCTTTCAGGAGCAAAAACAGGACAAAAAGATGACATTTGAACTGAAAGCATGGCAATAAGATGACCAAGAAATGAGATCTTAATGTTTGGAGAAAAAATACAATCTGAAAATGCTATTTCATGAAAAAATTACCTTTTAACAATTAAAATATGCTGAATGCAGTCTGAGAGGACAAAGAACACAATATTAATTACGATTGTTTTGTTAAGTGTAATATTGAAAATATTTTTTGCATCATCTAATATTTTATAGTAACCAGGCATTACTTAGCTAAAAGTAAATAAAATAATAGAACAAAGCTGTCCTACTATACAAATGAAAATGGAAATTTGTCTACACAAATAGGTTATCCTACTTTCTGTGAGCATTTGCAGATGAGAGCTCTATGGCAGTGTTTTAATTACACTGTTTCATTTAACACTGACACCATTTCCAAAATCATTATTTCAATAGCACAGTCATTATATTATATGCCTGATGATATAAAATGAACATGAAATTGAAAAAAAATGTAAAGTGATACTCACCTGACCTTAAAATATTTACACTTAGTTATTATATTTACCCTTCCAACAAAAATTTAAATTTATGAGAGTTTCCAAAAAATTTGGTAAGGAAAGAAACTCTTTCTGTTTTAAAGCAAAGTATGTTACTCAGACACCAATATTATATTTTATTAATATTATGGTTTCTGACTATATATTTTTTGCTTATTATATGTATATCTTAAATTAAAATTTTTTCCTGCTTTTTGTGTCAAATATTGCAGTTACGAAGATTATTGGCTTCAACATTAATACATCCATTGTCCTTTTTCTCGATTCTAATCTGTGTGAACTGCATTTTCAATATTATATTAATGAGTCTATTATATGGAAGTAGAAAAGCAATCCATTTGACCTATATTATAAAAGAGAATCCATCTAGTTTAGTGAGGCTTAGTTTAATTAAAAAGTGCACTGCTGGAATATTTTATGGCTTTTTATGTGCATTAAAAGTTTGATTTGTACTTTTGAGATCAAAAGAAATTTTCCTCAGCATCATGATGCTAAGTTGAATTTAATGTTTGCCACAGAAAAAGTTGAAAAGTGATAAGGTGAGTTTTGTAATTTGAAATGTATAGCAGCAAATAAATAACAAGCAAAAAAATGGATAATATAAATAGATACTCAACTTTATGATTGGGCCTAGACATAAAATCTTATGTGGTCATCACTACTTTAGTATCAGCTTGACCACTCTAAGTATAATAGTTCATATATCTCATCAAAAGGAAAAAATGTTTCAATGAGTGGCAGGGAATGTAACAACTTTTTGTGAAATGTATCAAGAAAAAAATGTGAAATACTTGGAATAAAACTCCTTAGCCACTTTTTAAAAATAAAGCCATTTTTAAATGAGCATGGGAAAATTATACTGAGATTTTAGAAATCAGTAAAGCCAACTTCCTCAATTATAATATCTGCTGTAAGCAGCTTCTGAAATGGTTCCCAATGATACCCACCCACTGATATTCACACTTGTAATACCCTCCTTTTGAGTTTAGGCAGGAACTAGGAATGTGCTTTTAATAAATCTAAATCAATGAAAATAATGAGATGTTACTTGCAAGATTAATTTACAGAAGGCTGTGATTTCCATCCTGTAAAGAACTCAGTCCTGCTGAACAACCAAGTGAGTTTCTTTTTTTTTATTCTTTTTTTTCTTTTTATTGCAGCATATTATGGGGGTACAAATGTTAAGGTTATGTACATAGCCCTTGCCCTCCTCCCCACTCCATTCAGAGCCTCAAGCCTGACCATTGCCCAGATGGTGCACATCGCACTCATTATGTATGTGTATACCCATGCCCTCCTCCCCCTCCCATCTGCCCAACACCCAATAAATGCTGTTCCTGTGTGTCCACTTAGGTGTTGATCAGCTAATACCAATTGGCTGGTGAGTACATCTGCTTCCTGTCCATCCATTCTTGGGATACTTCACTTAGTAGAACGGGTTTCAGCTCCATCCAGGAAAATACAAGAGATGCTATATCACCGTTGCTTCTTATAGCTGAATAGTACTCCATGGTGTACATATACCACATTTTATTAATCTTCTAGTGTATTGATGGGCACTTGGGTTGTTTCTACAACTTTGCAATTGTGAATTGTGCTGCTGTCAACATTTGAGTGCAAGTGTCTTTTTTATAGAGTGTCTTTTGTTCTTTTGGGTAGATGCCCAGTAGTGGGATTGCTGGATCAAATGGTAGATATACTTGTATCGCTTTCAGATATCTCCATATTGCTTTCCACGGGGTTGCATTAGTTTGCAGTCCCACCAGCAGTGTAGGAGTGTTCTTATTTCTCTGCATCCATGCCAACATTTATTGTTCTGTGACTTTTTGATAAAGGCCATTCTCACTGGAGATAAGTGATATCTCATTGCGGTTTTGATTTGCATTTCCCTGATGATTAGAGATGTTGAGCATTTTTTCATATGTCTGTTGGCCATTATTCTGTCTTCTTTTGGAAAGTTTCTGTTCATGTCCTTTGCCCACTTTTTGATAGGGTTGTTTGATTTTTTTCTTGGCGATTTTCCTGAGTTCTAAATAGATTCTAGTTATCAGCCAAAGGGGATGTTATTTAAGTTTGTGCTGAAGAATGTTAGAAATATTAAAGAGACCTCCTTTAATATTAAAAATTATTATTAAAGAGAAACAATAGTTCATAACTCAGTACCAGTGAAGGCAGTCTTTTCACGG
The DNA here is from genome assembly GCA_963574885.1 of Lepilemur ruficaudatus. Classification (NCBI taxonomy): domain Eukaryota; kingdom Metazoa; phylum Chordata; class Mammalia; order Primates; family Lepilemuridae; genus Lepilemur; species Lepilemur ruficaudatus. The sequence continues at coordinate 4,704 of CAUYRT010032216.1, read as the reverse complement.
TTAATTTCAACTGAAGTGGTAGAGTCTCTTCAAAGTAAGATCTTTTCTTGGAATAGCAGAATTGCTTTTATGTAGGTACTCACTCAAAAAAGATTACTGAACACATAACAGGAGAATAGTGTTGAGTATTGGTGCTCAAGTCATAAGGGAGCTCTTAGTTATATCAAAAAGGTTTTCTTAATTAAACATCTAAGTATAATTTAATGCCTATTACATTATGATTGGATCTATATATTAATAGAAAGCTTTAGGAGCAGAGAGAAGGAAATGATTAACCGCCTAAGGAAGGAGGACACATACTTAGGAAAATCTTGGTAGAAAGGATAATATTAATATTTGAATTGACTCTTGAAAGATAAGAGTTCACCAGGCATCAAAAAGGAATGAAAAGGCATTGTACGCAGTGGGACTGGCATGAACAAAGGCATGAGGACTTGTGATGTATTGGAGGAACAGTGAGTAGGACAGTGATGTGGGAGCATAGAGTATGTGGAAAGAAGTAGTAGAAGGAAGTAAGTCAGCCAAATTGTGAAAGATGTTTTATTCTAAATTAAGAATATGTTAATTCTTGGCCAGGTGCGGTAGCTCACGCCTGTAATCCTAGCACTCTGGGAGGCCATGGCGGGAGGATCGTTCAAGGTCAGGAGTTCGAAACCAGCCTGAGCAAGAGTGAGACCCCATCTCTACCAAAATAGAAGAAATTAATTGGCCACCTAAAAATATGTAGAAAAAAGTAGCCAGGCATCGTGGCGCATGCCTGTGGTCTCAGCTACTCGGGAGGCTGAGGCAGAAGGATCGCTTGAGCCTAGGAGTTTGAGGTTGCTGTGAGGTAGGCTTTGGCCATGGCACTCTAGCCAGGGCAACAGAGTGAGACTCTGACTCAAAAAAAAAAAAAAAAAAAGGAATATGTTAATTCTTTACTTAGTAGGCAGTCAAGGGTCATAGAAGTTTTTAAGCAGGGGACTGATATGATGAGGTCATTCATAGATTATAAAAGATGAATTATAGAGGAGAAAGGAAAAGTCCAGGAGATGAGTTAGAAAGCTACTGAAAATGCTGGATTTCAGGATGTTCTAAGGCATAGCCTTAAAAACAGGAAAAGAGAGCAGACTTTATGGCACATTAATCTCTTTTAAGTTATATTTGATGTGTCATCAATACGGTACTCTTATCAAAATGCAAGTATGATATCTGCCATTGTCAGGAGGCCCTGATTCCCATTCTTGTGTTCGTTTTCTCTCTCTCTTTCTCTTTTCCCTCTTCCTCCCCTTCTTCCTCTCTTTCCCTCTTCTCCAAGTATAAAATTAGCATCTAAGTCAAGGAAGAATTGTTGGTGCATATCAAGATTGTTCTAATTAATAAATTAGGAATAACAATTTGCAAAAAAAAAAAATGCGTTGATTTCTGACCATTTTCTTGGTTCTCTTAGATAATTAAGTTGAAAGCTGAAGCCCGGCTGGACCTGCTAAAGCAGATTGGTGTTTCTGTGGACACGTGGCTAAAGAGTGCCATGAACCAAGTAATGGAAGAACTAGAAAATGAGCGATGGGCCCGCCCTCCTGTCGTGACCAGTAATGGCACTTTACACTCGGTACAGTTTCTTTTCTTGGATATAATACGCTGACTTTCATTGAAGAATGCTGTTCTTTGACTCTATAGCCAAACTTAATAATAGCCAAAATTTTTTTTTAAAGATAATGGTTAGCTAGTGGTTTGGGGTTTTTTCTTCAGTCTAGCACTAATTGATTTTTAACTTATTGCAGGAAAAGAGAGAGAGAGGGAAAAACTAGTGTGTTGCTTTTTTTAATGAGCAGCAAAGAATGTTTTGTCACTAATTGGGTTATCAATGCCTATCTTCCAAATTCATTATCCCATTCATGGAGTACATGTGCTTCTTGTCTGGAAGTAGTGGAATAGAAAACTTAATCTAGTATTTCTCAAGTTCTCAGAGGTCTTCCATAGTGTAAATGAAAATAAACATCCAGACTAGTTAAGACTGGTTAGACCAAAGTAATTCCTGCTGCAACCTCCCCACCCATTACTCTATCATCCTGTTTATTTCCTTAGTGGTATTTATTACAGTTCGAATTTGTCTTCTTTATTGTTTTCTTTTGTTTATTGTCTGTCTTACTCTCTAGAATGTAATTGCCATATCTGCCTGGTTCACTGCTCTGCACAGCAAAGTGCCTGGCACATAGTAGGTACTTAATATTTGTTGAAGAAAGAAATGAACAGATAGATGGGTGGGTAGTTGGGTGGGTGGAACAGTGGCAAACTAAAAGCTAAAACTCTAATCTCCCAATTTCTCACTGTATCTGTAATTCCTCTTTAAAATGCTTGTGCCCTTCAGATATAAGGCATCTTTACTGGAGAAATTGGCCAAAGGTTAGAAACATTCCTGGAAGTTTTGTCAATTTTTTCACATAGCATTCTGATTTTCTAATGGGAACACACTTGCACATTTAAAAAGGATGGATTGCATGTGGGTATATATTTTAAGGAAAAACAATATATTGAAGGTTTATTTTTAATTCACTATTAATGATAATCCAGTGGGGGGGGGGAGGAAGCATACATCAAATACTTAACTTTGGGATTGGAAGAACTTTCCCTGTTTTCATTAGAACAGAGTTGCTCCATATCGTGGAGTATTTCTTCCTGTTTCATCTTTTAAAGGTCATGATTCTGATCTACTTCAAATTGGTCTGTTGTAGAGTTTTTGATGACAGCAAATTCCAGGCACAAAATTGCTTTTGGCCTCTACAACAGCACTGTTTCCAACCAGTCAAACCCATGATTTTCCTTGGAGTAGCACCTTTCTAACCAAATCAACTGAGCAGGCACATATCACCTGACAGTGGATACTTCCTGGGCACACTGGAGATGAACACAGAAGCTGGGAGAGCAGACAGATCTTAGTGATACAAGGCAATGTATGACAGGGCTACCATGTAGCAAACTTGAAATTGCTTACTTCTGACTCCAGCACTCCTTGGAAAACATCACTTTTCTCAGGTTTCTGAAAGTAAGTTAGATGACTCTAAGGTCCCCTTCAACTCCAAAATCTCATGATTCTTTGAAATGCTATCAGAAAAGCTCAGTATCAGCTAGAAGAATAGGGAAGAAAGTTTGCCTCATGAAGGAAATGTCATTTGAGATAATCCTTGAAGTTTAACAGGAATTAAAGAAGGGCCTCTGAGTATGAGGGAAGAGAATGAAGGAGATGTGCCAACACTTACTACGGTGGCATATATTCAGTGTTGAATAAATTGGGTATTTTTGAGACCTATCCAAAGATACCAGCTCATTTAGAGACATGTCACATCCTTTGTGAAGGGAGCATTTTGCAATTGCATCCCACTTTTTCTCCCGTCTAGTCAGTCTTAAGGAGCCTGTGTCTTTGACCTGAGAGATTATATTTTGTGGAAGATCTACTAACAATATAAAGGGGAGATGTAGGCATAAAACAGCTTAACCCAATATTTATTTAATCTGCTTTTAAATAACAGCACTGAAATAATTTAGAAGAGGTTCTATCTCTTCACACTAACAGCTTACTGGCTGGGGAACATGAAGCAGAATACACATTCTGGGGACCCAATTATTTCTTCCATTATAGTTGCCAACAAAAGCATTAGTCATCTGGAAAACATGGTTAATATTACTGTTAGACATTAACTTTATAACTGAAAAGTGCCTTATGGAAGATAAATTTTTTAAATATAAAGTCTATTTACTTTATAGAATGAAGAAGGAACTATACTTCCTTGAGTATTAATAACTCTTTTCCTTCTGTATCATGCTGTGGTACAGAATATAGGGTTGGGAAGTAAAAAAGGAAAGAATCCCAGAATATAGCAACATTTTTCTAAAAGGAGAGCAGTCTACCGATACAGTTAGTTGATGGGTATCTGAGCCTGCGTGCAGCTTCCATGGCTAGATCACTGCCAGTGACCCAGTCAGCCTGCTGTTACTCACCCGCCCTTCTCTTGTTGTCCTCCTTCTCTTACTCAAAACCTATACTCAGTTGACAGCCTAACTTTTGAAATTATATTAATTTTACAATAGAAAAAGTTATATAACTAGATTACCAAAAAAAAATAGATAATACAAGAGAAAAGAAAATGATCAATAGCTCCATCCTTATAACAACACAGTTAGCAATTTGGTGTATTTCTTTCCTCTTTTATTTATTTTTAAATTGACAAGTAAAAATTATATATATTTACAGTATACAACATGATTTTTTGATACGTAGTACTCTTTCTGCTATTCTTTTTAAACATTTATAATAAAATTAATTTTATACATTTTTTTAATGTAACATTCCATGTTGCTGGGTGATCTTTATGATTCTTTTAATGTCCATAATAGTGTTTCATCCAGAAGGTATATACTAATTCGCTTAACTATTAATATTCCCTTATAGGTTCAATATTTAGATTGCCTCCAGATTTTCACTATTCTAAATAATAATCTGTAAAACATTTTTATATGTATTTCTTTTTTCCATATTAGAGATATTTTTTTTCTTTCCTACTTCAACAAGCATCAGAATGGGGATTTTTTTTTTTTTTTTTTGAGACAGAGTCTCACTTTGTTGCCCGGGCTAGAGTGCCGTGGCATCAGCCTAGCTCACAGCAACCTCAAACTCCTGGGCTCAAGCAATCCTTCTGCCTCAGCCTCCCAAGTAGCTGGGACTAT